>JAJOOE010014495.1:0-22747 GCA_036250405.1 Solanum raphanifolium
CCAAAACGTTCTCTCCTTCGTCGATTCTCCATAGACTGGTATGTATGCTGGAAACTGACAGAAACTGCTATAGTGGTCTGAAAATATTGGAAGCTGCCAGAATCTGCCCACAGTGGCCTGAAAATTCTGATTTTACAGGGAACTTGCCGGAAACTGCCCTGCAGTGGTCTGCTTTCGCCGGAAACTGCCTGAAAATCACCGGAACCCTAATTCCGGTGATCGGATCTAGAGAAAACTGAATGGGTTCTGGTCGGAATTACTGGGCGACCCTAACAGAAGAAAACAGCTCGAAAAAAGATGACCGGAGCAGTGTTCACGCGCCGGCGCGTGAACAGATATCGCCGGAAAACTTCCACCTCCGAACGGCGCGTGGGGGCGCGTGGGGGTTTGTTTTTCGGTGGAAATTCTTGGGGTTCGGTCGCCTGTGCTTCCCGAGCCTCGTGATAGTGTTGTCTTTCGCACAACACCTTCAGAACGAAAGATGACACAAATCAGTCCCAACCGTCGTCGCCGGAATTTGACACGGTGACTTGAAGTTTCTCACCAATGCTCTGATACCATGTGAGAAATATATGGGAAAAATAATATTGAATTGTGTTTCTAAATAGTTACATTGAGACCCTATTTATAGACACTACATTGGAATCCTTTTCCAACTAGGATTCCTATTCTTATTCCTATTCCTATTCCTATTTTAAGTAGGAAATACTTATTTCTATTCTAACAACAATCTCCTTGAATCATATAACTCTAATCTCTTGTGTTTTTTAAGGAGCTAAATGAACCAAAATTAGCTTCCTCTATTTAGTTACGGTGCAAGGGACAAAGTATTCAGGACCACTTGGCTAAACATGCTATGGATGTTGATGAAAAAGATAAAGAGACTATTTTACAGTATACCATTTCTGGAAACTTGAGGATAGTTAGTGCTCACCCTTATACATTATGGACCATTTTGGGTGAAATCCCAAACTTTGGAGACTATTTTGGGTTTCTCTCCCTCCTCCCTACTTTCGAGCTTATGGAAAACTGAAAAAGCAAAGGGATCATTCTATAATTCCTAGATGTAGTGCTACTGCAGCTGCTTGATTTCTCACCTCCAAAAGAAAATCATGGAGACTGGAGAAGAACCATATCTTTACATGCTGGCCCTGTGGTCTGAGTTGACTAGCTAGGTTGGAGACCCACCAGTGCAACTTATGACTGGCCTTGATGGTCCTACACCCAGCCATACAACTGCATTATGTTTACAAGCCCTTCCTAAAACAATGACAACTCCTGTTGCAACTAGATCACAAGATGAAGCCATGTCCTGTGCTCACTTTACAAGTGGCTCATATGTTACGTGCTCAAAAGAGAATGCCTGAACTGTTACCTACTTTGACACCATACATTAAGCCACAAGACCACAAAAGATCTGTTGCACTTGCGATTTCACAGCACAAAAGTGCAGCTTATATAGTGCTTCTGTCACTACCAAACTTTATACATGTTTTTTTTTATTTTATGAAGTAAGTTGTTTCATTAGAAAGCATCAAGTAGATGCATAATTACAGGGGCATAATTACAAGTAGGCAAAAATACAAAAGAGAATTGTAGGCCCCTATACATCTGTTCCTTCTAAATTTAGAGTACTAATGAAATCCAAAAACTGTTCAGTATTAGATACTGGGGACAGCTTTATCCAGCAAAAACGGTTAACTAAGCATTTGGTTTTAAGAGAATGGAGGATAATTTACATAACTAAACTTTATACATGTTGTACAAGAGTGCAGAGCTCAACCTTCAAAGTCTTTCCTTTTTTGGTCTGACAATAACCATTATTACGCCTCAGTCCTAAACAAGTTGGGGTCGGCTATATGAATCTTCATTGACCATGTTTCTTATTTAAGCTCAATTTACGTCATCATCATACCAAATTATATAAAACTGAAAATAAGTTAAACATATAAAAATAATAGTAACAATAATAATAATATCAGAAATCCTCTATATTATTTTTGAGAAAGTTAACAGTATTTTCATCAACTTAAAACTCTGTGTTGGCATCCAACTTAATAGAAGAGATCGATGAGTCCTACTATCCTTTCCTACCTACAAGGACTCCAAAATTGTAATAAAGACACTGATTCTACTATAAAAAATTCTTTACACCAGAAATGGAAAGACAAAATACATTGAAGCTTAATCTTCTGTAAAGAACTGTGTTTGTCATAAAAACACCTAGCATTTCTTTCTTTCCAAACAGTCCACCAGATGCAAGCTGGAATAGCCCTCCACCATTTCTTGTTATTTACATTCCTCCCCTCACTGTTCCAGAACCTTAGTAAATCCAAAGTACGCATTGGCATCACCCAATTCACTTTCCCCAAGGTCAGAACAATTGTCACAGTTGATCAGTGGCTCTGCAGTGCAAACACAGACGACTCTGTCTTCCTGGGCTCTATTGCATAGAAAGCACCTTGAGCTCATTTGCCAGCCCCATCTTTGCAGTTTCTCATGGGTAAGACATGCTTTATTAGCTACCAGCAAGGCAAAGCATGTTACTTTGAAAGGGATTCTGGTCTTCCAAATCTGTTTCCAAGGCCACCCCACCTGCTGGATCCCTCCATTGCTTTACCATATGTAATCCACTCCATTCCAAAGTCCTCTATATTCTTATTGCCATATAAATCTACGTTTAGTTCAAAATTACCCCTAGAAAAGCAGTAGGTTCAAATTCAGCATATTAACTAGACTAAAACATATTCCCAACTAGTAGGTATCACTTAAATGGATCTATTCTTCCATTAGTGTCCTATCTTTAACCAAGCCTAAATTAATTCAATGAAATTGTAGGTCTTTCAATACAACTTCCTTCCATGTGATTTTACAACTATCTCGTCACCTTTTAGCACTCAAACTCACCATAGATTCCACCTATGGACCGGTGCATTTGTAGATCGATGCAAGGCATGACCAAACCATCTCAAGCAACCTTCTCTTATTTTATTCTCAATGTGTGCTACTTACACTTCTGGCCTGGTCATTATTTATCTTATCTAATCTTTGTATGACCACAAATGCATCTTAGCATCCGCATCTCTAAAACACTTAACTTATGGATATGTTGGACTTTAGCGGCCCAGCATTCAGTACCATATAATATTGTTGGTTTTATAATTGTTTTTTCAGACTTACCTTTCACAAATAGCACTTCACCCCAGGGATCTGACACAAATTGGAAACAAGATACACAATGGCTACATTTGTTCAGCATTTACAGCATATCAGTGTCAGATGTTTTAGCAAACAAAACTTTAGCTACTGATTCGACAAAACAATTTATGTTTGAACCCAACCATTCTGTCAAATAAGACAGCACTAGAGAAGATGATTCCAGGAAAAGAACAAACTAATGTAAAAGAAACTTGGTACCAAATTTACATATAAAACAACAATAGAGTTGATAGCAACAACGAATCCATAAGAGATGCAAGAAGTTGTAACTCTTCATACTGCAATAAGGATGCCAATGCATGTGCCCTTCACAGCAATTGCCACCAAACAGTTTCCAACTGATAGCAAATAATTTTGATGGACAAGAAAAGACCCTAGAGTAAAGAATAAATCCATTACTAACCAGGAAGCAACTTTGGATGCCCTAGAGGTGTTCAGAGTCCCAGAAACAGCTTCTCCTATTTTCCTGATCAATTCATTTGAGGAGTCCTTGTTTTGCTCAATATGATGCAAAGCTTCCAGCCACCAAGCAGTATACTGGTTCTTTCTATCACTGAATGCATTACATACCTTCACATATAAGATAAAAGAAAATGTAAGAGGAACTTGGAAAGCTTGTATAGAGACAGAGACCAAGTACAAAAAGAAATAGGAAACAATTGAGGGGTCTAACTCAAGAAATTCCAAGCACCTCAAGTTTAGTAGCTCATCATGACTGTAGATAAAGTCAGAACTGTCTTCTAATAACACATGAACTAGTTAGTCTCACGACACCACTACTCACACCAAATTTAGATGCTTTTGGTCTATTGGTGCTGCACAGTTTTTGAGGATACTCCTGAATATGAAAAATTAAACATCTTATGTGCAATTATTAGTCTATATTTCTCAAAAAAGTTGTCATATTGCTTGGTCTATTCAAATTATCTTCAAAACTCCTTAAGTAAAAGTTTAAGCTGTTGGTGGTAATAGATATTTTCTTTTTCAGCTGTTGGCTGGAACAGATAGTCTCTTTTTTCCCTTGGAGACTTTGCAGGCCGAATATCTGTGAGAGCCAAGAGCTTTCCCAGGACCTTCTCTTGGCAGTTATATTTCTAAGTTAGATACTCTCCGTCATCTAAGAGGTCAGTTTTCTGACAGAAGCACTCAAGAACAAACAGCATCCTCAAACAATTACAGATATCTTCTGTGCAAAAAGTCAGGTCTGTTCAAAGCAATAAGTATAGCCAAAGGTTTTCCACATCGATGAAGGCCTATCCTGAATATTACCTGATCATATGACTTTTTGAACTCTTGTTGGGTCCCTGCCAGCTTCAAATTAAAAACAGATAGGAATTTTTCCTTCAACTTTTCACATGCTATTGTCATTGTACATTTGGACAAAAAGTTTAACCTGTTGACAGAATTTTCGTCAACAGAATCGTTTTCCAGTGAATTTGACATTAAGTTGGATGGACCGTCAGAGTTAGTCAATAACAAGCTTTCTTCCTTAACTCTGTCTTCCCTGAATAGAGCACCTTTATCACTTTCTTCAGCATCTTCTATGTTGGATACTTCACCTCTTGTGCTTCCACATGCACATTCAAGCTTTTCCGAACTATCAGAGCTGAGTGGGAGTACCTCAGAAAGATTATGTGTAATATGGATGTTTAACAAAGGATCCAATCGGAAATCTTCGAAATGGTCTTCTGCTAAAGCCAGTGCTTCTTGGTACAATGATACCGCTTGGGTATAATTTTGATTAATTATAGCAATACCCGCCAGTGCGTTCAAAGCAACAACCAATCTCCGGAGGGCTTCCTCTCCTTCTACCTTAGTCTTGCTTACCAGAACCTACAAAAAGTACCTTTTATATAAACGTTTGACTGGAAACAGAATTTAAGAAAGAACAGTTTTCTGACCCTGACTAACAACTTACCGACAGGATCTCCTCCATAGTCATGGGAGACTGTTGTAGCGATCGCAACCCAGAGCTCCCAACCTGAGGGTGGCAACAGGCTTGGCGTAGTTTTAGAAGTGAGTTAAAGAGCTTGGCAGCCTCTATATTGGTGATAACAACATCACTTGTGGCATCTTCCAATTGGGAACCTGCAATTGAAGTAAATCTCAGAATCCATTATTTTCAATGGTATTATGAATGAAAAGAAGATATCTAACTACCAGGTATTTTTCTCTTGTATATGTCATTTTTTAAACTTCCAATAAGTTCACGAGCATCATTCACACACGTATCGTGCTGCCTTTGATAAAAGTGCTCTTCAATTGGTGAAAGAGAAAGCCAAGAGACACATTCTTCTTGAGGTGGAAGCTGCAGTTCATCAGCAACATGCACCTTTGATGACCTCCACATCAGGTGCTTAAAGAAATCATGTGTGAAAGTCATTGCTCTGGAATCTCCCCTCTGGAAAAGAAAAGAGAGATTTCTGAGAGGGAGTGAGTAAGTGGAAAAGAGGACAAAAAGATGAGATAAGTGAACTTATAAGCATCAATTGCAGTAAATAGTATATTCAATGATTGTTAAAGAAAGGCCAGGGCACAGACCTCATAAGGATCGCGTATAACATCGGTCCACCACCTTAAAGTATAAAAGGGACTTGCATTGAGGAATCTCAAGAGACCAAACAAATCATCAAGTTTCCTTTGTATGGGAGTCCCTGTAATGCACCATCGATGAACTCCATGTAGTCTTAGGGCCATTTCAGTTGCAGCAGCAGCATTATTTTCCACCATTTGAGCTTCATCCAGACATATCCTCCACCATAATATTCTGGTTAATAGGGTAGGTATGACAGGATATCTGCAACATGATACACCAGAGATTTATCCTCAATCTAGAAACAACGAAGGCCAAAAAATGAGGTATAAGTAGACAAACACAGCAATCTGGTCAGATTTCCTAGAATAAATTGATCCTGGATGACAAGGTCAAAAGACGGAAAACCAGCATTATCATCATCACTCAAGAATATCTTTATGGACTGAAAGTTCCAAGCCAGACGTGTACATAATCACCTCTCCAAAGATCTGTTAGCCTGAACAGTACCTTACATTCAAGCAAGATTGTCAGGGGATCATGCCCTGAATAAAACACATACCTATGATCCTCTAAACAAGTATTGTAAGTGCTTTTGAGAGCATTATTTTGCTTTCCACCAAGTTTCCAGAGAAAGAACAGAAGAAAGGAAAGAAGTACAAAAGGAGACTGAAATTTGACTAGAAGTAATGGTTTCAGACATCTCCTAAACATCAAGGAAAAACATGGAAAAAAATTGTGTGTCCAAGAAAATCCGTCCATCTCCTCACACTGAAAGCCTCAAGTATTTCCAAATAGTACAAGCTTTAAAACACCTTGCTATAGTTTCAGAGTTCACATCGGTCTGGAAAAGAAGCAAAAAACACTAGTTGCATCATAAATGCACATGTATGATCCTTAGCAACCACACATCCATGGTCATTATCAGCAAATATGAAACTAATGAAGGTAATAAGATTGTTCAGCAAAAGTAAACTAAGAACAATAGCTCATACAAAAAAAAAAGGAAAATTATAAGGGGCTCTTGGGCTAGCTTTTGGGGTTGAGTAGGTCCAAGGTCCATAACATGGTATTAGAGCAGGACCCATCCTAATTCTTGTTACGCGATGTTCACCCCCATATTAAATTGTCACACTCCATATGTCCATCCCTGGGCATGGGGGGGGGGGGGGGGGAGTAAAGAGTCCCACATCAGTCATATAAGGGGATGGGTAGACTCTTTAATATGGCTTGCGCAATCCTAACCTCTTCAGCTAGCTTTTGGAGTTGAGTTATGCCCAAGGTCCATAACAACAACAAAGAGATGTACAAAATTAAGAAAATACAATCAGCATGCCTACCATACACAGTTTCAGAACCAATAACCTGATCAATAGGTCAGTCAAATACTTTTCAGAAGTTGTCACAGAGCAAATAATGGATAGGCACTGGGGGACAAGCACCAGACAATAGTGCATAAGAATCAAACAAGGGAAGCATTCGTCACTTTTACAATAGTAATAAAATACATTCAGGAACTAACCAACAACATTCAACATCACAACCACGTCTCTCCAAAACCAAACAGATAGAACTAACTGAGTTCAATCACTCAAAGAGAAGGACGACTCTACTCTGGTAAGGAGTGACTAGGTTGTAGATCCATAAACCACACTTTTGAATTAATAGAAGAACCAGTAACTCTTCCAAAGCTAGACTCCAGTATGATTTTTTTAAGCTGTTGCATCATGCAGGAGTTTGCGATGATGCCTTGATTTCAGCACTAAGAACTGATAAAAATCAGTAAGAGCAGCACTTCTACATTTAACACAACTCTCTATCCAAGCAAACTCAAAAGACAGAAAAAGGAATTGCAGGCTGAAGGATACCTTTTCTCAAATCTCAGAGCTCTACGATCACCTTCATGCCTGTCAGAGTCGTGTGATAAGTCCTCTTTCAGTACATCATAAGTTGTCAAAACGATGTTGGCATTGAGAAGTTCATTTATATCTGGCAAGGGTGTTTGTGACAAAGAGTTATTCCTCACTCCTTCATAAATGCATGTCTTCATAGCACCAGGACTTGTATGACTAGCAATAAGAAGAAATGATGGGTAAGCAATCCAGATAAGAAGCTTGAATAAAAATTCAATAAAGAATAGAATTAAGTTTTAGCATATGTAGCCTAGAAAGGAAACAAAACTAACACTAAACCTATTTCACATTGCCATGAAAAACAATCTGCTCTTAGTCATCATCATCAGAAGAGCACATTAGGAAAAAGTGTAAGGTCAACCAACAAGTGACTGTACAAGCCAAGACCATAGGATAAAGGAAACCAAAGCCCCTTTTTTTCACAGTTTCCCCTGGTCACTTCCAGAAGTTAAGGAAACAGGAAAAGGAAGAAAGTTTCTCTGAGTTCTCTACAAGACAGCTAAAGCACAAAAGTGGACTCATCAACCACATCAGACCAACTAGACATTTATGCTTATGAGTGATTACTTTTCTTATATCAGCAACCGGTCATCTAATTAGAAGAGTTTTAGACCTATTATTTCCAAATTTTTTGGACAGGATATCTTCTGTTTTTTTATAACAGTAAAGCAGTTCTTATATCTTATGTTTACTTACTAATACTTGGGACAAGTATAGGCAGTCGTGGAGGAACTTGAAAAGTTGATGCAGTGATTGCTAGAGTTGAGAAACAACATGAGCAACTGCAGAAGATATTTCTAGTTCTTACATTTGTTGGACTTCCTAATGACCATTATTTGGTGTGTGACCAAACTTTGGCAAGTCTTATTGTTCCTACAATTGATGAACTATTCTCTTGATTACTTTCCCTTGCTCCGCCACCTAGTGGCACAGTGGTCTCATCACCAACCCATCACCAACAATTGACTCTTCTGTTCTCGCATCTCAGACAATGGAAAATCAGACATCTCAAACTATAGATAATCAATGAGGAGGATGTCTTTTTGGAAGATCTCGATCCAAGTGTAGCTTTCAGAATAAGCTTAGAAACACTCATGAAGTATATTATCTTTTCATGATTGATCACCCAAAAATATTCATGTTGCACAGACTGACACTGAAGGTAACTACGGGTTGTAATAATCAGAAGGAAAATATAGTGAGTTCCTTCAATGTCGAAGGAGCAAGTAGACATCTCCACAAGTAGCCTTTGTTGCTCAGACTAATACATATGTTGCTAGTGATGCTTGTGTTTCACAGTCTAGTAATTATTTTGCTTGCGCTTCTATGTCATATTTCTGGTAAAATATCACTTTGAATCGAGGTAGTATGGATATCAAATGGTTGTTTTATTCACTAACTGAACATATAGTCGAGTAATGCAAAGAAACAAAGCAACTAAAAATAAAAAGCAACAACTAATTTTATGATAAAACATATACTAGTGCATATCTGCAAACTGATTCACAGACAACAATAAACTACTGCCTCAAGGTTTAAATTCAGTAATCAGAGTTTAATACCGTTAATCCTTTAAAATCTTTAATATAAGGAGCTCTGAACATTATATCAAGAGATTAATTTTTTTTCCAAAGAAATACCAACTGAGAAGAGCAATAACTAATATCTCCTCTTGATGACAAATAATACATACATGTACGGAAATGTTTTGGTTGGTAACATCTATGTCAACTGGTTTATATATAGTTATACCTTTCATGAACTATACAATATTGGAATATTGAGGAAATCAAAGGAAAATGACATGTTTGATATGGACCAAGGAAAATGAAAGGATAAGCATGAATACCGAACAATTTCAGCATGCCACTGAGGCAATATAGGAGCTGGACACACTATAAGAGTTGCACCTGAGGCAACTGGCGCTACACAGGCTTGGATCAGTTCTGAGCACGGCTGGCAGATATAGCCATCTTCCATTTCAACTATTTTAACACCGTTTTTGCGTTTAGCATGCTTGTGCATATTCCCAGTTAACTGCTGTTCAGTTAAGATTGCTTTGGATTTTTTATATCTCTTGTTAGCTGAGTAGCCCACACAATCTGCATGTTGCCACGCATCACAAGCATCACACTGAACCCACAATCCTTTATATCTGATGCTTTCACTCACAGAACCACATATACACTCAACACGCTCTCTTTTCAGTCTTTTCAGACTATTCTTCTGACCCTCATCACACAGAAATTCACCAGTAAAATTGCCAATGAAAGATGATGCCACCTGATGTGTAAAGATACAAGCAAGCAGCTCAACAGTCTTTCCCAGCCCCATCTCATCTGTAACATAACAATAACAGAAGAAGCAACCAAAGCTAAGTAAGGCTTTCAATAACTGTAAAATGTCAAAAGGCACTGTTCACAGTTGAGGTACTTAATATTTGCCCGAATGCCTAACATCATATATTATAAAACATCCAAAGCATAAGCTAATTACTTATATGGAAATTATATCAGAAAACAAGAAATCCATCCCCTAACTCAGTGATACAGTAACTAAATACGAGGGAACTGTTTCAATACAAAAGAAAAATGAAGGAAAAAAGAACTCTTTCAAAGAAATGTTTGTTATCCAAAGCAATCACATGTAAGATAATAAATTAAATCGACATTTTTTAATCAACAAGGTAAGATTTCATCAATGAACATCACCAAGAATGATGCAAGTCGAGTTTCATTAAAACCTTACACACGAAGCCGAGCTAAGGAGTTCGTAGACTTGTCGTCGAGTTGCTTCCTTGGAGACTAGGAGGGTTCTTGGAACAAAGGCATGAAGCTCGAGAACGTGCTAAAGAGGAAGAACAAGGATCCACGTGGAAGACTACTCAAAGTTGGGAGAAAGAAGCTATGAATGCAAAATGGTTATTTTTGAAATGCAAGCCTCTAGACTAGAAGACCCTTATTTCATTAAGTACATTTTTGTAATAATTATCTTAGGCTATAAATAGTGGAGAAAAGCTCCCTTTAGACGGAGATTACCTAGATTATTGAATACTAAATATTTGAGACCATTGTGAGCTTGTTGAAGCTTTTGATTATGTTGAATCTGGAACGAAAGGTAGCTTGGGAATCTAATTCCCTATAGGTCTTTCTAATAGGTTAGGTGCCCTTGGGATATTCTTAGGAGGTCAATTCTCTTAATAGATTTGGTTGCCTTTGATTCCATTTTGTGTCTACCTTTCAATCCTTTTGCTCTTCCTTGCTTAATTTCCATTCTTTGTTTTTCCTATTCCGTACTTAGAATTGAATTAAAGAAGGTCCTACTATGTACAGAGGATCAACCAGCACAAAGAAAAAACCAAAAAAAAAAGAGGATAAAATAATGTATGATCCTATCTATCTTAAAGATTTAACGGTGTCCAACACATTTTTAATTGTCTTCCCTGAGGATTGAAAGCAATAACATACAAAGGTAGATCAAGGATGAAAGACTGGAAAATTCAGTCATTTTGCTTACCAGCTAATATACCACCATGAACAACTGGTGGGGCACTCTCTGGACGCAAGGATACATTTCCACTGAAAAGTAACATCGGAAACTGATCATTAAATGAGAATTCTTCTTAGATGGTTAACAAAGTATGAAGAATATAACTTAACAAAAGAGATATTTAAGAGAGCTATCAGTTCAATCTGAAAAGGTTCTATTTCAATTTTTGACCCCTTGTATTTTGATTTAAGAACAATAGAATTGTGTACTTAAGGAAGAGTAAGAAGCACCAATCAATAATGACCTAAGCCATCAGGAAGACGAATTTTACCATTCATGTGATCTTTTAAAAAAAAAAGGGAGAACATGGATACTTGTCCTGGAATTAGGGATGTACATAGCAAGTCACATCCCAATCCAAAGAACAAAAGATGATGAGATTTTGATCATCCACCTTTTGAATTCATAAAATACAAGATAGCAAAATCAAATTCAGTTAGTGCCAACAGTTGGAAGTGTCCATTTCATCATAAGGGGACACACTGGATGAACCATGGATGAAAAATACTTCAAAGGTAACATTTTCTGTAGATCATAGAGAGAGAAACATACCCAAATGGATTGTAATATATTGTTATAGAGGTGTCAATTAAACTCAGTGGCATACATAGAGGAGAAATAAAGTGATTTATTTTGCTTTGCAAGGAGCCATCGGAATTTCTTTTCTCCCTCTGCACCATCCAATAAGCAGCACGGCGCTGGTAAGGTCTAAGCTTAGGAAGCAAACCAGGGAGGTCATCATCAAGCATCAGCTCCTCCCTACAGGAAACATCACAAATGCAAGCCAAGTATGAGGAAATTTGCATATATCCAACATAAATTGAAACTTATGTCAGCAGAATCACTCACTTTGATGGCTTAATAGCTTCATAGAAACTAGCTACATCAAACCTAGAAAGTTTCCTTGCAGCAGAAGAACTTTCATCCAGCCCTGAAGCTAGACCAATATCCGCAGGTGCTGCCACCTGGTATCCATATCTAGCCTCTGCTGTGACAACCTCTGGACGTAGCCAAGCCATCACATTCATCATGCTCTTTTTCCATAGCTGTCTGGATGTATCAAGAAGTGACTCGCATGCATCAAAGGCACTTTTTAAAATCTCGACCCTTATCCGTATAGATGCTAAACAACTCGGAACAATAACAGGCCTCAATGTGAAGAACTTCAAACTAGCCAGATGGACTAGCCCTGATATACCCTCATCAGGTCCATCAAAATTTCCCTCTACCAACACAACTTTTTCCTCCAAACCCTCTTTCTCCTGTTTTGCTACAATTTCCAGACATATACCAGTAGCAGATAATACAGGCCAATGACCCAACTTTATCCTAGTAAGATGATCATTAACATTACTGACCCTAAACCTCAATAAATACCTTGAATCGCAGTAAAATTCCTCATCCAATACATAATTACCAAACTCATCACTAACATTCAAGTCTGATAAAACAATTTCAGAAATATCCATATGTTGGTCAGATAGCCAATTAGACCTATCAATTTCAACAAAATATGGCACATCAACTGCAAAAGATTCATCTTTTTCCGCAGTTCCAGCATCCATTTTACCGTTTAATTTCCCCTTAGGGACTTCTCCTTCCAAAATTCCTACTGAACGATTTGGCTTAGATTTCCTCCGACCCATTGCAGTAAATAGTAAGATATACAATGTGCAATGCGGTTGACGGATAAAAATCAATCCTTTATTCTTATTAGAACAACCAAGAACCTGTACATAATAACAATTCAAGAGTCTCACATGAACTAACAAATAATTGGTACATAATTTGAATGGTTTCTCGGAAAACCGTTAGAAGTGAAATAAGCTACACAATTTCCGAGGTGAATTCTGTAGATAATTGAAAAAACTACTCTACTAACACTAGAGGCAGAAGGAAAACCTCAATTTCGCGCGAGTACAAACCGTTGATCTTCGAGTTGTAGGACTGCCAGGAGATTCGAAACATTGGATTGATCTGTTTACGTACATATACCCTATGAGGGTATTCAGGTCATTTCACATTTTGAAATTTGGAGACTGTTAAAAGAGAGAGAAAAAAAACAGGGGTTAGGGTTTTGCAGTATTGGGAAAAGAAAAAGAGGAAGAAGAAGAAGACATGAGAGGGGGAAGGAAGAATTTGAAGAGGGCTGTTGAGGAAGAATTTTTGACTCTTCAAAAAGGGCAAAGTATTATGCAAGTTTTGGACCTTCGAGGTTCAAATATTATTCAAGTACGAGCTTGTTTTTCGTTTTCTGTATGAATTTTTGTTGTTACCAAATTTTTTTATTTTTTTTTGGAATGTGAAGGTAAGAGATGCGAAAGGGGAAACATCATTAGCAATATTTCCAGCTAAATTTCAAAAGAGCATGTGGATAAAAACAGGTTTGATTTGGTATTATCTATCCAATGATTCATCATGGCTGTTGATTTTATGCATTTATTTTGTTGGCGTTGAATAGTTAAGATTAACGCGAAGTGTTTTCGTTTGTGTTTGATCTTCTTTTTTTTGCTGGATCAATAGGCAATTTTGTTGTGGTTGATGATAGTGGTAGAGAAGAAGCTACTGAATCAGGTAGAAAAGTGGGATGTGTTGTTACACAGGTTCTCTATTATGACCAAGTTCGTGTGCTTCAAAAATCACCAGAATGGTGAGACTTTGAAATTCAACCATCTATTTTTTTCGCCTGTTTTTTTGTTTTTGGGAAAGGTCAGGGGATTTTTTCTTCCAAAATCTGTTTTGGACTGGAAAAGAAGTAGGGTATTTTGCTCGATGAGCCTATAGTTAAATCTCTATTGAAATGGATAATTTATTTCTAGTTTGTGAACGTGCTTCTAGCTTCTGAACTTGCAGCTAGCATATTTACAAAGATAATTGAGATTGAAGAATAATCACTGATATATGGAAACAGGAGATAATCTCCTTGTGATGATTAAAGTAGTATACTTGTTTCTTCCATGACATTTCACTTTTAACTCTCATGTGGACTGTAGGGATATACAACATTTTGAGTTTTTGTGTTTTTTTACATCCATCCTCTTAGAAGATTTTGACCTTTTTCTAGCAAATTTGTAGGTTTTTCTGCTACAGCATAATATGTCAAGCAGCTTACAGATGAAGCCTCTCAGTAACTACTCCGCCGAGTATGTGTAGGGTTGATTTCATGTAATTTGTCATTTATATTTTAACGTGCTAACTTCAGTGATACTTTGGTCTACATACTCTCCCACATAATATTTGCAAAATAGAGGGTAGTTTAATGTGGTTCGGCCCTAATTGAAACATCATACTTCCTCACGACATCCCTCTAACTAAGACGTAATGACTTCAGTCCACTGTGCAATGTTGTCCAATTTGCTGGTAAGAGTCTGTCGGTGGATGCTCCTCTGGAAGGGTCATACTACGGTCTACTGCTCTCCTCCCCAAAATAGTTTATGTTCAGAAATTTTCTTATGTTGTGTGTAATTCCTGTGCAGGCCAGAGATCTTCAAATCCACAGCCGTAGAGAGTTCAAAACAGGATAATACACAATCACACAATTCCCAGATGGATGAAAATGAAGACTCAAGTGATGATGATGGACTCCCTCCATTAGAAGCCAATACAAACAGATTAAATCCCTTTCAACAGGAGTCGGAAACAGAGTCTGATTCAGATACCAATCCCTGATCCATGTTTTGGTACATTTGTGACTTCATTTCTTTTTTGCATATGATGTAGGTGTAAAGGCATTAAGTATGTGGCAGTCCAGTGTTATGAATTAAGGTGAATGAGCAAATACTAATGTCTGATTAGCTTTTTTGCCTGATGTTGATAAAATTTTGTGATGTAAGGTTTCAATATATGTTACTGTATTCTCTTTGAATACTTGATTTTGATAAGTTTTACTTGAGTCAAGGGTCTATCGAACAAAGTCTCTCTATCTTCACAAAGGATCCCACTTCAGCATGCACATAGGGTATGACTAGTTCATATGGGTGTTTACATAATCTTCTAGCAACGTGAAACGAATCAACACATAGACGTTGCTTAACATCCCTATGTTACACTCACCTTTCAGTTCATATTGTTTTGGAATTAACTTTCTAAGTTCTTTTATTTTGGCTAACCATAGGATAATTTTTCAACAACTCTGTACCTGTAGATGTTCACATATAATCATCTGTTCCACCTACTTTTTATTTCAAATTATAATGAGCTCTCTTGTTAAGGGTTGTATCGGTGGTTGGGGTGTCAAAGTGGCTGAGCAGCCTCGAGCAATGGCTGCCCATTGACCGCGGCGGTCATAGTTGCCAGAGTAAAACAGTCTAGTTTTAGGTTTTAGACTTTCCACGAGCTAAAGATCTCGATTCAAGCGTTGAAACTATTTCGGGATATTTGATATTTAAGAGTATCTGTTTTTGACTTTTCCATTCAAACATTAAATCTTCCACTAACACTGTTACAAGATATTTATCATAATATATAAACAAAAAGTTTCACCTTATTTAAGTGTACATTGTTTTTGAATAAATTCAAACTAATTTTTTGTATGTTTTCATTGATCATCTTTAAAGTTAATATCAAAAGGCTGTTAAAGCTACTTCTTTAACACCTTGTTTGGATGATTGTTACCGTTGTATTGTATTGTATTATTTTGTTAGTTTAGATACAATATTTATTTTAATTGTTACTTAAATTCTATTGTATCGTATTATTTAAATTCATGGATAGATAACGACGAAAAGACTCATTTTATGTAACGATCAATTTGATGTGATCACGTCGTTACCTTAATATTTACATCTCATTTTATCCTCATATTTCATCTTTTATTCTACTTCTTCATAGTAGTTCTATATTGTACCATATTTTTCTTATAAATTTATCATTCAAATTATGAATGTGTGATATTATATAGTGACATACAATCGATCCAAATATAATTTGAATGTGTGATATTATATAGTGACATACAATCGATCCAAATATTATATGTATTTATTAAAATAATATAATACTATATAACACAATACAATACCTTATGAAACAAACATCATAGATTTCTAGTTTTCTACAAAAATAAATCATTGCGTGTGTAGACACGTAAAACCAAAATTTTGTGTTCATTAATCAATCCAAATTAAGATGAAAATGGTCAATTACGTATTCTTATAAGCTTGCCATCTGTCAATATATAATACTGCCAAAGAATAATCTCCCTTGTGAATTTTCAAACTAATAAGCTATTGGAGTATTTGATATCTATTATCTACCATCCACTTCTTAGCTATTGGAGTATTTGATAACTATTATCTACCATCCACTTCTTAGCTATTGGAGTATTTGATATCTATTATCTACCATCCACTTCTTACTGTTGGACACGATACAAATATGTTTCATCACAAAATGTCATATGTTAATAACGACAAAACAATATTGAATGGAGTATTTTTTTTGTTTTTATATACAAGTTTAGTCATGACTCAGCTGATTTTACTATGACTTTTCTCTTCCATGCTTGCTAGAAAACATACGAGTAATTACCTCAAGTATTTTTCTATGTTGAAAGATATATATTTGCGTAAACTTATCTCCAGTGGTTGACTGGTTGTAATCAAGGCGGAGCTACAAGTTCGGGTACAAATTTGGTTGAAATCAGTATATTTATTTAAATAATATATTTATATTAAAAAGTTTATTAAATATGCACAAATATTAAATATAAAATTTAACTAATAACACTTAAAATTATCATTATAAAATTTAGAATTCATAAAGTTAAATTGTTGAAGAACACTTTTACATGTTATAATATATGAGTAGCTTCTTTAAATTGACTCAAATTTTGAAAAGTCGTCAATATGTTTTTTCTATAAATACAAATATATACCATAGCTTATATACACATATATATTTAAAATATAAAGCCTTTGTTTTTTTCCAAAGAAGTCTCTCATAAATTTCCTTTGTCGTTAAAAAAAAAAAGTTGTACGATATTGAAGCTTAATGGCTAGCACGAGCTGTATTACAACGTGTGATGAACGTCCTCTAGACGAGACACCAACATGGGCTGTAGCCATGGTTTGCTTTGTATTAGTTATCATCTCCCTTTTCATTGAACAACTTATTCATCATCTTGGAGAGGTAAACATTCATTTACGTACCTTTCATATTTGTATGTATGTTGAATCACAGAATATGTTGCCTTTTCATGATGTTTATACAAGTCCATGCTATCAGTGAGGAAAACAAGACAACTTTTTTAGGAAGAGAGGGACCAAAATGTTTAAGAGGAAAAGTAGCAAGGGGCAAAACTAAAAAACGTCTACATGCAATTTTACGGAGCCAAAAGGGCAAAAAAATTGCCAAAAATTTCAAAAGGGCACATCATATTTTTTTAAAACCAAAAGGGCAAAATCGCTCCTGCCGGAGCGATTTTTCTTTGACACATATTAACGCCGTGTACTCCGTTAAAAATAAAATCGCTGTCAGGGCAGCGATTTTTGTCCAATTTTTTTTTTCTTTTTTTTGTCACTAAAATCGCTGGCACAGCAGAGATTTTTTAACTCTAATATTTTTTCCTCCAACTAATATCGCTGCTATGGAAGCGTTTTCATAGAAAAAAAATTGGCAGCTTTTTTGGAAAATCGCTGCCTTGGCAGCGTTTTCCATAAAATAAATTTTTTTTTGAAAATCTTTTCTTAATTATTTTTTTAAAGTTTTATGAAAGAACAATTATTTTTTAAAAAAATTGCTGACAGGGAGCCTGAGTCCACCCAAAATTTTGGACTCGACGTAAAATCATCAAAACGAGACACTAACTTTAATCGGTGTCGAATTAGGCTGTCTTTTCAGTGATTTTTGTTAAAAAAAATATTTTTTAATAAAAACGCTGCCTTGTTTTCAAAACGAAAAAAAATAATTAAGAAAAACGATTTTTTAAAAAATAAATAAATTGAAGAGAAACGAATTTAAAAAAAAAAAAGAAAAAAATTTAACTAAAAAGCTGCCAAGGCAGCAATTTTCAGTTATTTGACAGCTTTTTATAAAAAATATATATTTATATCTTGAAATCGCTGCCTGGCAGCGATTTTGGAGAAACAAGTTTTTTTTTTTTTAAAAAAAAAATCACTGCCTTGGCAACGATTTTGGTAGAAATATTATTTTGATTTTTATTTTTTTTGAAATTTCTGTCAACTAGTCAACATCTGATTGTAAATTTATTTTTTTTTAAATTCATTTGATAATAATATTGACTGGTTGACAGAAATTTTTAAAAAAAAATAATTCCACCAAATTATTTTTTTTTTACCATTAGATGTTGATTAGCTGACAGAAATTTCAAAAAAAAAAAAATCAAAAGATTTTTTTTTAAAAAAAAATAGTTCCACCAAAATCACTGCAAAGACAGCAATTTCTAAAAAAAAAAATCCACAAAATTTATGATAACGTTGCAACAGTAGCAATTTTTTAAAAAAAATTAACGCCAAAAAAATAAAATAAATTTGCTTTTATAATAACACTTCAATAGCAGCGATTTTAATTTTTTTTTAAAAAAATCGCAAAAACGCTGCACGGACAGCGATTTTAAATTATTTTTTTTTTTACAATCAGATGTTGATTAGTTGACAGAAATTTCAAAAAATAAAATAAAATAAAAGAATATTTCGCTGCTAAGGCAGCAATTTAAAAAAAAAAAGAAACTTGTTTCTCCAAAATCGCTGCCAAGGCAGCGATTTCAAGATATATATATATATTTTTTTATAAAAAGCTGCCAAATGGCTGAAAATTGCTGCCTTGGCAGCTTTTTAGTTAATTTTATTTTTTTTAAATTCGTTTCTTTTCAATTTTTTTTTAAATCGTTTTTCTTAAAAAAATAATTCGTTTTGAAAACAAGGCAGCGTTTTTATTAAAAAATAATTTTTTTAACAAAAATCACTGAAAAGATAGCCTAATTCGACACCAATTAAAGTTCGTGCCCCATTTTGATGATTTTACATCAAGTCCAAAATTTTGGGTGGAATCAAGCTCCCTGTCAGCAATTTTTTTAAAAATAATTGTTCTTTCATAAAACTTTAAAAAAATAATTAAGAAAAGATTTTCAAAAAAAAAAATTATTTTATGGAAAACGCTGCCAAGGCAGCGATTTTCCAAAAAAGCTGCCAATTTTTTTTTCTATGAAAACGCTGCCATAGCAGCGATATTATATGGAGGGAAAAATATTAGAGTTAAAAAATCGCTGCTGTGCCAGCGATTTTAGTGAAAAAAAAATAAAAAAAAATTGGACAAAAATCGCTACCCTGGCAGCGATTTTATTTTTAACGGAGTACACGGCGTTAATATGTATCAGAGGAAAATCGCTCCGGCAGGAGCGATTTTGCCCTTTTGGTTTTAAAAAAATATGATGTGCCCTTTTGAAATTTTTGGCATTTTTTTTTGCCCTTTTGGCTCCGGACTCCAATTTTATTTTAGGTAAATATAGTATAATATCATACTTACTGCTTACAAATAAAGTTGTCAATATGGGCTAACTCTCCCCATTTATGCCTCAGCTTTGGAATTTGACGAGCTAATTGGACCAGCTCACTATTTCGATAGGCCTTAAAATAGTCAACCTAGTCTTATGTGGGCAGCGGATTGGGGCTATTGGTTCATCATTCTTTAAAAACATTTTTTTATAATTTTTTTAATCTAAAACTTAACATAAAAATGCAAAAATATAAATATTATAAGACTATATATTACATAACGTAAAATAAAATAATAGAAAAAAATATCTTAAATTTGTCAATACTTTAAGGGGAAAACTGTACGAAATAACAAACTATTAATTCAAATTAAATGTTATAGCCATAGTTTATTTTAATTGTAATTCGCAGCAAACATCCCCTTTTTTGCCATCTGATTCGGTATACAATTAGCCATTTTATACATTTCGGTATAAAATGTATAAAATGCATTTATGTTTGTATAAAGCGGGAGAAAAGTGTATATATAAATACAAATACATATATTTTCATCCTATACACTTATAATTATACAAATACAAATCTTATTATACAAATTACAATGTATAAATTAATTTATACAAAACTGAACAATTTGTATAAAATTGAATGTTTGTAGCGAATTATACAAATCAAAAGCTCCATAGCAAACATAAAATTTACTATGGAGCGCAATTATGCAAACTATAGCTATAACATACAAATATGATTTTTATGTTTGCTATATGTGAAAGTTGTTCTACTTTAAGCCCTTGTCAACGACGTCAAGAATTTGTTGTCTCCTAACACATATGCAAGTGCACGTAGTCACAAGTAATAACGTGATTAGATTAATTACAAGGTTCATTTGGTAGAGTATAGTTGGAAAAATAATGCATGTATTAGCACGATTAAAGATTCAATTGCCCTCAAAACCTCTTTAATTTTTACATCTTTTCCACCATAATAATGGAGGGTATCTTTGTAAATAATTTTTTTATGCAATGCATGTTATTTTTAATGTATCAAATCGAACAATGCATTAAAATAATCTATGTATAATTAATGCAAGCATAACTAATACATGCATTGCTAATATAAGCATTATTAATACATTCTATATATGTAGCATTATTCTTATATACTCTATCAAATGAACCCTTGATTCTTAGAGATATGCTATTAAGACCTAAGGTTACGGTGCTTGTATATTCAATAAAAGTGTTGTCACCCTCTTTTTCTCTACAAATATCATATGGCTGGCATTTTTATATATTCTTAATGTTTTTATAGTGGTTATGGAAGAATCAAAAGAGACCACTATATGAAGCACTTGAGAAGATCAAGTCAGGTAAAAGAATTGTTTTTTCATTAGAAAATCATTGATTTTTTGGACTAATAATTTTATTTTGTATTTGTGGTGGTGCAGAACTTATGTTATTGGGGTTCATATCATTATTCTTGACGGTTGTACAGGATCTTGTGTCCAAGATATGTATCCCTAGAAGTTTTGGACGCTCTTGGCATCCATGTGACATAAACAAACATATCGATGACCAATATCTTGATCCATGTAGAATTAAGGTATATTCTTCGAATCACTTTCGGAGAACTCGATATTTTAATTCGTACCTTTTTATATTTTCTTGATGACTCAAATTCACAATCTCAGATTAGAGATAAAGGATACTTATTATATATATAAGCAACCCTTCTGGTCGGAACTAGGTTTATACAATTATATTCAGTAAATTTTACTAATATTTATAACAATAAAATTAAGGAATTATATTTTATAACAAAATAAGTAAACTTTATCCATTGTCATAATAAAGCCTCTATAATAATAAAATAAATTACTAAACTTTATGTTATTATATAATAATGACAAAACTTACCATTAAGATGACTTTATCGTTATAATTGGTGAAGTTTTATGATTTCACGCTTTTATAATGGATAAAGTTCAATCACTTTACTATAACAAAAATTGATATTTTTTACTTACTATTGTAATGGACAGTATATATAGTTATCTTAACAAGCAAAATAATTTATAATTTAACTTCTATTATGGGTAAAGATCAAATGTTTATGAGTAAAATTAACCATGAGAAATGTGTGTATTTTCCCTTTCAATAGAGGAATAATGACTCAAGTTCTAAGACATCTTATATCTACTAACGTAAATTTAAATTAATCAAATCTCAAATTAGTGAATGTCATACAAGAGATAATGATTCCTTGTTTTATTAAAGCTGAATGACTATAGTTGTGACTGATCTGATATGACCATAGGATAAATATGTTGCTAACTTGTGTTTTATCGTGATTGTAATGCAGGGGAAACTCCAATTTGCTTCAAAATATGCAATTCACCAACTCCACATTTTTATCTTTGTGTTAGCAGTTGCACATGTGTTGTATTGTATTACAACTTTGGGAATTGGCAAACTAAGGGTAACTTTTTAAGATAGAAGTATTTAGTATTTCTTTTATATAATAATTATCCCAAGTACTCCCTCTCTTTAAAAAAAGAAAAGAAAAAAAGAATGATCTAGTTTGACTTGACACGAAATTTAAAAAAATAAAGAAAACTTTTTAATTTTATGGTTCTAAATTAAAGTTATATCAAATGTATCAAAATGTCTTTAAATCTTGTGACCTTAAACATATCACGTGGAAAATTGAAATTAAAATTATGTTAAAAAAAGAAGTCTAAGTAGACTGTAATTTATGATTTGTGTACATTGAAATGCAGATGAGGACATGGAGAGTTTGGGAGGATGAATCTAAAACAATTGAGTACCAATTCTATAACGGTTAGTTTTATGGATCAGAGCAATGTTCTTGTTAATAATTAATTAAAATTACTTATACAAACAAATTATTTTAATTAACTTTTTTTGTATTCAATAATTATTTTGTAGTTCCAACGACCAACATTATATATGCTTAAAAACTATTTTCATTTTTCACTTCATTTTTTTATAGGTAAGTTCATAACATATACAATTTAATTAAAAGAGAAAAAAAACCATAATATTCTTTCTTTTTTTTTT
>JAJOOE010014496.1:0-27268 GCA_036250405.1 Solanum raphanifolium
CCCCCCCCAAAAAAAAAGCTACTCTAAGCTTGGGAAGGAGATTTCTAGCGTGAGGGGCGCGGTGGAAGGTGGATTTCCAGTCAAGATCACTGTCACAAAGTCCGAAAACAAGAATCGAAGTCAAAACTCCGTGCAGCTGCTTGGCGCCCAAGTAAGCTATGTTTAATTATTTTAGTAGTTATAAATCTATGCTCACCGCTTAGTATAATGAAAATTAATGGTAGGATTTATGCGTAGGCTTTCGTGCACCGAACAAAGGATGACTAAATCATAGGAAGAAGCCTTAGATAATGAACTAGGGCTACGTATGGTCAAGTTATTATTTAAGTGATGTATGTCGGCGTATGCATGTTATTTGGATGGCTGTGATTTCATGTTATGTGATGTATGTTCGTTCTTGCTTCGTTATAATGCATGTATATATGCAATTGCTGCGTTACGAATCACACTAATCGTATATGAGAATAATTGAATGAGTTAGGCCATGGATCATGACTTGATTGTATGATATTGAGGATATATTTGTGCTCGTGATTGTGGCTTATTGAATGGATCGGGTGTTGTGCTGCGACACACTAACTTGAATCGGTTGCCACGTTTCGGCATAAATATGGGATCAGTTGCCACGTTCTGACATAAACATTGGATCGGGTACCACGTTCCGATATGCTAACAGTTTGGGTTTGGGTTCCATGAGAGGACCAATCACTTGACATAATTGTGTATCTTGAGGATTGTGAAATTGTATGTGGTTCGTAAATGATAAATGATATTGTAATTCCATGGAGTTGTTATATGGTTATGAGAACTTCTATCTGATGGTTCTTCATGCTAAGTGAATTTGTTGTGTATCTCATTGTTAAAAGAATCGGGAAGTCCAAGGGTTCAAGGGTCGTAAAAGTTGAGAGCAAGGGTTATCTGTGTGTTGTAAGGGCGAAAAGTGGGGGGTAGTGTACGGGATGTAACTACTTAGGTAGATTTCATCTTGGAGAATGGGATTCGGGAATGGTTAATCAGAATGCTTGTAGTTGTAATGGTGGACTCGTATATATGTTAGAATGGTTAGGATATGATCAAGAACTTAATAGTAGGTTGACTGAAATGGTGGTGAGTAGTAAGGGTGCTAGTGCAATTTTAAGGTATTCTAGAGAGGGTAAAGGTGGAGAAGCGAGTGGTTTATCGCATATTCTGGCTAGTTGTTTTCTTATGTTATGTGGTGGGCGTCGGGTTGACCGATGATGCCTACCAGTACGTGTGGTTTTGTACTGATACTACTCTTCCTATGCCTTTTTGGGCATAGTCTGGATGCAAATTGGTGATATTTCTTTAGATGGAGACGAAGAAT
This sequence comes from Solanum raphanifolium, assembly GCA_036250405.1. Classification (NCBI taxonomy): domain Eukaryota; kingdom Viridiplantae; phylum Streptophyta; class Magnoliopsida; order Solanales; family Solanaceae; genus Solanum; species Solanum raphanifolium. Next base: position 1,346 of record JAJOOE010014496.1, read on the forward strand.
TCTCCAGCAGTTTTTACTTTTCCTTCCACATGGCGGGAGCTGTGTCTTTTCATTATTATGTTATGTCGTACTCTTAGTAGCTCTTGTACTTGTTTAGACTAGATCCTTGGGGGTGTTAATTACTTTACAAGTCTTAAACCGAATTTTTTTTTAACAGTTCTTATTTATAAAATCCTGCTACTTCATTATATCCGTTTTTCATTAAATTTCCGCATTTTGTAACTGTTAGGATAAGAGGGTTCTCCTACTTAGGTGGTAGTATGTAGGTGTCCGCACGGCCTGGTGGGTTGGGTCGTGACACATACCTAGTTATTCCTTGAATAATTCAAATCCATATACGATACACCAATTTCTCCGAAGAAGAACGACGCACGAGTCATAAATATAAGTTATAGAGAATGGAATGAAGAGATAAGAATCAGATCGGACCAAGGATGCACGATAAAGATCCAAAAAGTGATAATTTTTCTTAAAAGTCACTATAGCCTCTCAAAGATAACAACAGACGTCTCCGTGCCGATACTCAAAACTCTACTAGACTTGGCTTGTGAACACGTGAGAGCTATGACCCTGGGGCTCTAATACCATTTCCTCACGATCGAAAAATAGATGTGATGACACTCGTCTTATCCCACTAAGTCAAGTCAACCTAAAACCCAAATAATATAATAAATGAGAAAGAAAAGCGAGAATAAATGTAACACCCAAGAAAAATTTTCGAACTAAGACTCGAACCATCCTTCATAGTGAGTGAGATTTTTCCAAGGAATTAAAAATTTCTTAAATGTTGAGGTCACTAGATGTAGCTACTTTAGTTGAAAGAAGAACTAAAGAGAGTTCATTCAAGTCATTCCTAAGTTTTCTTAAGTTTTCGGTCAATTTCAAACGACCATAACTCCTAGTACTAGATAATTTAGGTGGGTACAAGATGATTTAGGTGGGTACATGATAGCTAATGAAAGTTCTTTGGATTATCTTTCCAACACCACCAAGTTTGCTGAATTCTGAGCTTTGAGTAAAATGTTATGACTAATTTACTAACGACGCCTAAACATGGAAGCAACTCCATGATGGCTCCGCGTTACGGAGCCAATACAGACCACACTACCTGGTGAAAAATCATTCCGACTCCTAGCTCGTTTTATTTATTTCTTTAGAGGTATTTTAGTCCTAAAAACCCTTAGGAGGTCATCCAAATTGCCCTAAACGTGAAGAAAATCAGTTTTCTTAAATCAAACCCTCTCATCCACTCCAAAAATTCTAAGCTCAAGGAATTCAAGAAACCCTAAGGCTACGGTTCATCTTTCAAGATTTTCCTTCAAGTTGCTTCAAGAAGATGGTTCTTTCAGGTATGTAAGCTTCCATAGTGTTGAGTTTGTTCACCCACACGCCAATCATGTTATTTTCAACATTAAATTCGTTCTAGAAAGTTGAAAGTTTGGTGTTCATGATATATGTTCTTGAATTTGCTGTCATTCTTGATTATGGATGAGATTGAGAAGTTCTTGAGATTATTGTGTCGATTTATAGAGTTGTTTTGAGTTAGATTCTAGTATACATGTGCTGAGTATCTGAATCTAGAAAGAGGTTGATCAAAAGAATCAAATTTAGGCGAATTAGGATTAGAAAACGAAGAAGCAAAAAGTTGGGCGAATTTGGCAACCCAGTTTGCATCGCGGACTTGCCTCCCTATTTCATAAAATGTTTCTACGCGTTGCAGACTCAATGGTTATTTCGCGACCAAATATTAAAATGCATATCCGCGTTGCGGACTTGCTTCCCGATAGTGATTTCTTGATCGTTTCTCATGTTTAACTATATAAAAACACTCCTAAACATCCTAAGCATCCCGATATCTTTCCTATCACAAATCACAACCTTGGATTCATAAATCAAATTCAAGGTAGAGTTGAGAGTCAAGTTTTGAGAATTCTTTCAAACATTTTTGAGAAAATCCCATTGAGTCTTTTTGAGGAGTTTTCTACAATATCTAATAAATTGTTTCAAGACTCGAGCAAGTGATTATGGGGATGAGGAGAATGTATTCATGAGTCTACTTTGTCATCATGAGATCTTTCATATCATGAACCATAACTCTTGAATTCATAATACACTTTCAAGAGAGAGTTCAGAGTAGATTTCAAGGAAGCCTTTGAGTTCAATTGTGAATCCTTTGAGATCCATTATCGATTTGAGCTAAGTTTTGAGGAAGTAAGTATGAGAATGAAAAGAGTCATATTCATGAGTTTCATATTGTTATGTAGACCGTCGAGTCAAGTTGTTTCATGCCCATAATTCCGCATGAACTTCATTAGTTGAGCATCTTTCAGAAGAGTGGTATCTTCAAGTTCTAAGTCTTAAGTGTTGGGTTCCTAATCCCTTTTGAGAAGTATCTTTGAGTCCTTGAGTTGAGTAGTTCATGCCCGTAATTCCGTATGACCCCTCTGAGTTGAGAATTATTGAAATGAGTAGTATCATTGAAGTTCTTGAGTTTCAAGTATTAAGTTCTATCTATGGTTATTGAAAACCTTGCATTGAGTCGTTCATGACCATAATTCGGCATGAACCATACTTTAAGAAGTCTTTTGAAAACGTTTTAACTTTGTTTTTAAACTTAAGCTTTGAGTTGAGTAAACAGTAAAAGTAAAATTTCATTTCTTCAAAGATTATACGGGAACTAAGTATTCCTAAGAGCTAAAAATGTATTCACATTTGAGAAAGAAAGGGAACATCGATTCCTAGAGAGCTTTTAAGCTAAGTTTTGAGTAATTATCTCAAACCAAAGAAAGAAGTTTTGTTTTAAAAACATATGAGCTAAGTATATTTTTTGGAGTAGTATTGAGCACCGATATGGGGATGTGAGTTCATAATAACTCAAGTCTCCATAAACCATGTAGCTATTATGGGTAGTAAAAGATCATACTTTTTATATGATTCATTAAGTGCTTTTTAGCATAGACTAGTGGATCCACTTAGTTAAGGCATTCTATATGACGGCAAAGTATAGGACAGTTCTGGCAGCGTGGGCAATGAGCTATATCATCACTTAGGCTCATATTGGTGGTTGTCTGTTAGAGAAACTCCTGCAGAGTTATATTATATTTTATTATATATAACTTGAGTTGTTATTGCATTCTTTAATACACCGAGGTGGTTTATACTGTTTTAAAAGCTTTCCATATATTGCATGTGTATTGTTAGTTTATATTGAGTTGAGTATCTTGAGTTGAGTATCCAGAGTAGAGTACCTAGAGTTTAGTGGAGTATCTGTGAGTATCTAATCTTTATGTTGAGTATCTTATTCTTGAGTTGAGTGAGTTAAGAAGAGCTAAGTATGTTTCCTTTTTACCAGTTTCAAGATTTTATTTATGCTTTAGAATTCCCCTTACAAGCTCGTACATTCCACATACTGAGCCATTTGGCCTGCATCATTTCATGATGCAGATACAGGTATTCAGGGTCATCAATAGGGGCTTTGTTGATACCACATGGAGTTCGAGTTAGCTATGGTGAGTCTCTTTGCTTTTGGAGAATTTCATTTACTTTTCAGTTTTGTCAGGATGTCGTGGGTCTTGTCCCGACTTCCACCTTTGACAGTTAGAGGCTATATAGACAGATAGTAGAGTTTCAGAAGTCTGTTCATTTATTTTGGTAAATGTTTTAAACACTTAAGTTGCCCATTTTTGGGCGAGTTGAATATATTATATTATTCAGAGTTTTCTTTTGAGTGAAAGTTTTGCAAAGTTGGGTTTATTATATTATTATTTACATTTTAAGCTTTGTATGCTTGAGTTAGTCTTCTGCTTGTAGTCAGCCAGGATGAGGGTTTTCTTGGGGACCATAAATCGTTCTCGAGTGCCAGCCACGTCTAGGTTTTAGGCTCGGGTCATGACAAACTTGGTATCAGAGCACAGAGTTCAAGTGTCCTAGGATGTCTACGAAGCCGTGTCAAGGAGGATATTATTTATGGTTGTGAGGGCCCCACTTCTATAAATAAGGGACTATAAACATTTAAGAAAAGCTTCCTTTCTTTCATACTCATAATCTTGCAATAGATCTATGTCATAGAGATTTTTTTCTTACTCGTGCATTTCCCAGATCCATTCGACTACCCCCCATAGTAGAGGTGGTTGAAAAGCAGAGTCAATTCTTTGTCGATGAGTTGTGAAGAGCTCAGGATAGGATGTAGAGTAAGAGTTTCAAGCCAAGATGAGTTAGAGTATACCTTAACTAGAATTTGTGATGATGTGTCATTGTGTTAGTAATGACCAAGTGTAAGTGGTGAATAGAAGAGCACAAGTATTCATAAAGTGATAAATCTAAGCTAGGCTTATGATTTGTTGAGAGGGTTATGATATTCAAAGTGTTATAGAACTAATTAGGCAATGATGTATCGTGAATGAGTGAATAGTACTCAAGTTTTGAAGGGAAATGTGATAGTAAATTGTAGGTATGAATACTAAGAGGTGAGGATTGACTATTTGTCATGAATTTGTTTTGTGGGAGAATGATTATTAAATTTGCATCTAGTAGTTGTAAGTTAGTATAGTAAGCGAGCAATCAATTATTTGGGTTTACTCATAAATATTAAACTTGAATTTGAGATGAGTGTCATGATCAAAAGAAGGGCAACATGAGGGTGATATGTTAGTCTTGAGATTTGATCTAGAAGAGTTGACATAGAGTAGGTGAGTAATTGAGGTGATAAGCTGCAATAAATATGAGTGGTACAAGTGAGAGACCCTAACATTTAGATAAGGGCAGTGAAGTGTGACTAAGTTACAAGAGTAACAAGAGCATTAAGAGGTGTGCTGAGATGGTATGTTACCAGATGAGGTTCCAATTAAGTTATAATTTTCCATGTGTGCCTAGATATCATAATTTGGTTGTCAATGTGGAATACATCCATAGCTCTTTAATTTCTTATTCTTCCTCAATTCACATAAATATGTCGTATCACGTGACACGGCCCTCAAAATGTTAAATACTCTTTAATTTCTTATTCTTCCTCAATTCACATAATACTTGTCACAACCATGTCTCAAAACCAATGCAAATGACATGTTCACACAAATAATGTGGAGATGACCTTTTTCATAACAATGCACAATTCACAACAAAACATCATGACACGACATCAAAAATTAATCAATAAGTCTTTCAAATAATTCTCAACACATCACACACCAATAATAAATCACATTTCCTTTTATTACCCCTTTTTCATCATTAGAATTATTCAATATTGTCATTACAATATGCTTATATCATTCTAATAAGTAGAACATACACAAAATGTAATATGTCATACAAATTTAGAATATGCACTACAAATATTTGATTTTTATAATTCTTATGGCTTTTTTAAAAAAAAGATATTTATTCTTTATGTGAATTATTAAATGTTGTGTTAGTAATCCTATAACTCAATTTTTTACTCATATTTTCATATAATCAAAGATTTAGGCTATAACTAAATTAATTGAGTACTTACATGCCAACATAAATTGTAGCCCATTCTTGCTTCAACGTTTTATTGTTAAATGAATGATATTGTTCCTCTTTAATAAGTGTACTGAGTTGTTTTCACTGTTGTAGGAGGAGTGTCTATATTGTATTCTCATATAAGTGGGGAGGCAACTGAATAGAAAAATTGTTCATTAACAACGAACACATAGAGTAGTGTATTAGAGGATTAATTCACATTCAAATTAAGGAAGAGAGTCAGGCTGGGATATAGTTGTGTATGAGAAAGGATGTTATAGGAAAATTTATAAACTTGTTCTATCTTTAGGTTTTGTTCTCTGGATGGAAGTGTTTCTTGTTGTAATACCAAAATTACCCCTAACATCAGTAACTGATTTGTTTAAATTTATATTCACCATTAGTGGAAGGACTGAAATCACTTACTTTGATTAATTAAAGGTTAAGTATGATTAGTGAGCTATCATAGGGACCAAAACCAAAATAAGACGATAACACATGGACGAAAAAAGTTACTCTTTTAAAATATGTATTCTTATCATGAGTTCATCCATATATTTTATTTCTTAGAATGCATACGAAATCTAATTCTTATATACAATAGATTTTGTATGCATGTGTATGAACTTTATAGTCTCTTTTCCCTCAATTATATCTATGATAAATTTATTTCTAATTCAATAAATATCTTATCACTGTGCATGCGTGAACATATTGACGAGTAATGATCATAAAAGTGCAGGTTATCTTCATAATAGAGGGAAGTAATGAAGATAATAGTGAAATTAACTTCTTGGTGTAGTTCACATCTATATTATACTCCACTATATCAAGGACATAATTTAAATTATAATTAAATTTATAAGTAGTGCTCTTTGTTTCCTAGAAAATATCAAACTTGATTAAAGAAAAGCACAAATATTGAAAAAATATTAACATCCATCTTGAACATTGAACAATTCAACTAGTTTGAACAACGAAAAAAATCTCAAAAATATCAGTTAAAATGAAATAGAGGGAGTAATATTTAATAATAATGCGTGATTATTTCATACAAGATCTTTAATTATTGAGGAGCCAATATATTTATTTTTTGGAACAAATATTACTATGGGTAGAAGATATAGTTGACAAAGAGAAACTTTTGGAGGGATTCCAAGTTTTGTAATAATTAATTAATCATTGGTAACAAAACCCTTTTCGTTAATTTTAATAGTTGGATATTTGGGAAGAATTAATTTAGGGGTGCGTGTTCGGTGTTTTGTTGGAGATTCTCAAATTTTGAGTTCGGTAATTGGTAGATAAAAGTAGATATCAAATACTAAATTTTTAAATTTTGATTCGATAATTCAGTAATCGATAAATTAAACTTTAATTTGGTACGATATTCGATAATACCGTATTAAAGTTGCAGTTGATTGTATTACAAATTTAATATTATTTCTCCAATTATTTCTATTTTTTATGTTGATGCACGATATAAAAGAATATCAACAAGTAAGAAGACATCAAGAAAAACAAATTGATACAACTAAAATATATATATATATATATATATATATATATATGTATGTATGTATTTGAGTTGTTTAAGTTTATTCTTTAACTCTCTTTGGATTGGTACTAAAGAGTAATGAACATGTTTGTAACACCCCGTATCCGAAACAGACCTAAACGTAGATTTTTCAAAAGTTGCAGGTTCAACCCACGGTTGCCACCCATGGTCCATTCTGCTGGTCTGTGGTTTGCAATGCAACCCATCCCCAGAATCCCCTAAAAAAATTAGCTAAGGGTTGACCCACGACCAGGACCTATGGACCGAAAGTGGGACCACGGTTCGTGGATCGGGTCCCTAGAAAACCCCGACCCACGGCAGGACCAACGGACCATAGGTGGGACCACGGTTCAGGGACCATGTCTATGGAACGTGGATCGCAGATCTCATTCTGTGAAGCCAATCGACAACTAACCAGGATGGACCATAGGTGGGACCACGGTCTGTGGACCAGGTCCGTTGGTTGGTCTTGACAACTTTTATGTCAAGGTCGTTTTGGTCTTTTCCCTATGCGTTGGACCTCTAAACTATGTCTTTTAGCCCCTAAACTACATAGTTTTAGTTAGTTTTAGCCTAGGAACATAACTAGAACTTACCCAAGTTAGATCATTCACCAAAACTTAGAAACTTAGAACGTAAAGAGGAGAAAGAGGCGACCAAACCCTTCCCAAGAACGCAACACGGTTGCATCAGTTCCAGCCCCAAAATCAAAAGATTTATTTGTGAATTTCTTCACCAGGTATGTGGGATTTCACTAGTGGGTTCCTTTCACCCATTGGGTCCTTAAAGTTCAGTCAGATTCTTGATTCCCTTAATATTATTTAGACTTAGGGTTTCTAGAACTTCAGTAGAGTATCATGAATTAGCTACTTTAATGATCCAAATCAGATTATCATGTTATTACTCAGTTTCTCGTATGATATTCAGAACCCTAGTTGTATATATTCGTTAGTTTAGGAATTATGGATGCTAGGTCAGATTATTCAGTTATTCCAGATATGCACATGCTTTAGTTTACGAATGTCACATTATCAGTCATAATTGTTACATTCTCAGAGTTTGCATGTCAGTATTTGAGCTATCCAGTATTACAGAACTTCAGTCATAAAATGTTAAATTACTTAATCAATTGGGAGAAGCTTAATAACGAGTGGACTAGGGTCAAACACCCTCAAGTCCCAGAACTACATGCCCCGTAGGTTGTAAGTCCCCTCTGTGGGCATCATTTTAGTGATCACGCCAGCATGCCCCTATACCTCTGGCAGGGTATATTGGGTCCTCTCGATGGGGCGTATACATCAGACTCCACATTTAGCTCATGTGGTTTTATGTCGGTTATTAGTAGCTCCCTTACAGTTAAGTCAGATCCTATTGCATTGATCATGTTATCAGTATAGTTCAGTTTTCACTCTCAGCACGTTATAAACTTGGTCATTGCATTCAGTTTAGTCATGTTCAGTATTTTCAGTATCCTTATTATGTTAAGATTATATCATTGCTTTATTGCTTGTTCAGTTATGTTATTGTTTAGCTTTATTCTATTCTACATGCACAGTACTGTTTAAGTACTGACGCATACTCTATGCTACATCTTCTCGTGATGTAGTTTTAGGTCCTCAGCAGCCAGATCACGCATAGATCAGTTCCCGATCTTCACTTCAATAGCATCAGTGGTGAGTCCTCATTCTTCGAGGACTAGTGACATGATTATCTTTATTGCTTTTAGCTTTAGTTTCAGTTTTGCTAGATCTAGCTGAGGCATGTCCCAGCATTTCTACTTAGTAGAGGCTTTATTTCAGACATAGTTAGTTTCAACTTTAGCCTAAGAGTTTGACTGTTTCATTTGTATACAAACTCTCAGTTTTCTTATATTCAGATTTAGTATATGGATATTTCCCATCATTTCAGTTTTTCACCTGATTTAGCTTCCGAACAGTATTTATTGCTTCAGTCTACTTTAGTTGCTTATGATATGCCAGCAGGGTTAGCGTAGGTTCACTCGTGATCCTAGGTCCCGTGTCCACGTCCTGGGGGTAGCTTTGGGGCGTGACAAACTTGGTATCAGAGCATTATGTTCAAGAGTCCTAGGATGTCTGAAAAACCACACTAAGTAAAGTTTCTTTCATGGTGTGAAATGCACCGCATCTAATGAGAGGGAGGCTACAAAGTGTTTTAGGAAAACTTCAATTTCTTTATTACTCTTATCGTGAGTAAGGTATGATCTAATTCCTCGTGCTAATCCTTCGTTATGCGCTTTCAGATAGTGCCTCCTCGTAGAGCTTACGCAAGGAATGTGAATTCTAGGAATGCAAACGCAGCTCCTCAAGACCCGGATCAGGAAGTTTTAAATGCTGAATTTAGGAACACTATCCAGTTGTTGGCTTAGAGTGTGACCAACCAGAAATAATCAACAGGTTCTAGTTCTGGAAAATATTAATGTTGGGTCAGCTGCAGCTAGAGTTTCGGATTTTGTTAAGATGAATCTGCTAGAATTCTTAGGATCGCAGATTGGTGAAGATCCCCAAAACTTCATAGATAAGGTCAAGAAAATATTTGGAGTGATGTAGGTAGCTAGAAATGAACGGGTTGAGTTGGCATCTTACCAACTTAAGGATGTAGCGCATATCTGGTATACTCAATAGAAAGAGAACAGGGGTACAGATGCAACTCCTATCATTTGGGAATGATTTAGTGAGACCTTTCTGGATAGGTTTTTCCCACGAGAATTGAGGGAGGCAAAAGCTTAGGAGTTTATGAATTTGAGGCAGGGTTCTATCACAGTCCAAGAGTATGGGCTCAAGTTCACCCAACTCTCCAGGTATGATCCTCACATGGTGACCGATTCCAGGGCTCAAATGAACAAGTTCCTGTATGGGGTATCCGATCTAGTAAAATAGAGTGTAGGAATGCTATGTTGCTTGAGGATATGAACATCTCTAGGCTCATAACTCATGCTCAGCAGGTTGAGGGTGATAAGCTTAGGGAACATGCCAAGGAGAATAAGAAGGCTAGGATAAACAACTATGACTATTCTCAACAGAAATCGGACGGTGGAAATCGCTCGCAATTTCAGCTAAAGTCTTCAACTCCAGCACCTTCATCATCTAGTGTTCCATCCTCCAAGTTCCAAAATGATCAAAAAGGTGGCATCAGGCTCTAAGTCTCGGGGGGAGTATTTCAGGCACCAAAACCTACCCAACTTGTCTAAAGTTTGGTAAGAACCATCCGGGCGAGTGTCTTGCAGGAAAGGAAGGATGTTTTGGGTGTGGTCAGCCTGGTCACAGGTTGAAAGATTGTCCTTCTAAATAGGTTCAAGGAGGTAACAGTGGTAGAGCTCAGTCCACAACTTCAGCAGCACCAACAGGTCACCCGACTCAGCAGGTAACTCATCTGGTACAGGTGGCGGTTAGTGCCAAAATAGGTTGTATTCTCTCCAGGCTCGCCAGGATCAGGAAGATTCTCCTGATGTAGTCATTGATACGTTACGAGTCTTTGACCTTGATGTTTATGCATTGTTAGATCCAGGGGCTACTCTTTTCTTTGTAACTCCTTATATAGCAAGAAAATTCGATGTTAGTCTAGAAACTCTCTCAGAACCCTTCTCATCCTCTACTCCAGTTGGTGATCCAGTCATAGCTAGACAGGTGTACATAAATTGCGATGTCATAGTCTCCTAGAAATTCACCTCAGCAGATCTTGTAGAGTTAGAAATGGTAGACTTTGATGTCATTCTAGGCATGGATTGGTTACATTCATGTTATGCTTCAGTCGATTGTAGAAATAGGATTGTTCATTTTCAGTTTCCAACCGAACCAATCTTAGAATGTAAGGGTAGTAGCTTAGCGCCTATGGGTCGATTCATTTCTTACCTTAAGGCCAGAAAGATGATTTATAAGGGTTATCTCTATCATCTAGTTCGAGTTAAGGATTCAAGCTCCAAAACCCCAACTCTTGAGTCAGTTCCAGTAGTCAATGAGTTCCTAGAAGTGTTTCGAGAAGATCTTCCCGGAGTTCCTCCCGGAAGGGAAATCAACTTTGAAATTGATCTCCTTCCATATACCCAGCCTATTTCTATTCCTCCTTACTTATTGGCTCTAGTAGAGCTTAAGGAATTGAAAGAAAGTGGAAAGACTTTCTAGATAAGGGCTTCATCAGACCTAGTATTTCCTTATGGGGTGCACCAGTGTTGTTCGTGAAGAAGAAAGATGGTTCTCTTAGAATGTGCATCGATTATAGGCAGTTGAACAAAGTCACAATCAAGAATAAGTATCCCATCCCTAGGATTGATGACTTGTTTGACCAACTTCAGGGTGCTAGTCATTTCTCGAAGATAGACCTCAGATCCGGTTATCATCAGCTAAGAGTTAAAGAGAGTGACATTCCAAAGACAGCCTTTAGAACTCGGTATGGTCACTATGAATTTGTAGTTATGTCATTTGGACTAACCAATGCTCCTGCAACTTTCATGGATTTGATGAATAGAGTGTTCAAGAAGTTTTTGGACTTGTTCGTTATCGTCTTTATTGATGATATCCTCATTTACTCTAGGAATGAGGAAGAACATGCGAATCATTTGAGGATTTTTCTACAAACTCTCAAAGATCGCCAATTATTCGCTAAATTTAGCAACAGTGAGTTTTGGTTGCAATCAGTTGCTTTCCTTGGGCATATTGTGTCTAGAAAAGGGATTCAAGTGGATTCTCAGAAAATAGAAGCAGTGAAACAATGGCCCAAACCTACCTCCCCTACAGATATTAGAAGCTTCTTGGGTCTAGTGGGTTATTACAGAAGGTTCGTGGAAGGATTTTCATCCATAGCCTCTCCATTGACTAAATTGATTCTGAAAAAGGTCCAGTTTCAGTGGTCAGATGATTATGAGAAAAGCTTTGCAGAACGGAAAACTAGGTTGACTACAGTTCCTGTTTTGACTCTACCAAAGGGTTCCGACGGTTATGTTATCTACTGTAATGCATCCAGAGTCGGCCTAGGTTATGTGTTGATGCAGTGAGGTAAGGTTATAGCATATGCTTCTAGACAACTTAAGGTGCATGAGAAGAACTATTCGACTCATGACCTCGAGCTAGCAGCAGTGATGTTTGCACTAAAAATTTGGAGACATTACTTCTACGGTGTTCACGTAGATGCGTTCACAGACCATAAGAGCCTTCAGTATGTCTACACCCAGAAGGAGTTGAATCTTCGCCAGAGGAGATGGCTTGAGTTCCTTAAGGATTATGATATGGGTGTGCATTACCATCCTGGTAAGACCAATATAGTAGAAGATGCTCTTACTAGACTATTGATGGGTAGTGTGGCACATGTAGAGGAAGAAAGAAAGGAACTAGCAAAGGATGTTCACAGGCTTACTCACTTAGGAGTTCGTCTTATGAGCATATCAGATGGTGGTGTAACTGTTCAGAATGGGTCAAAATCTTCATTGGTAGTAGAGGTTAAAGAAAAGCAAGACAGTGATCCGATATTTCTTCAACTACAGGGTGCAGTCCATCAGCAAAGAGTTGAAGTTTTCTCCCAAGGGGGAGATGGTGTACTTCGTTATAAGGATCGGTTATGTGTTCCTAAGGTGGGTGAGTTGAGACAATAGATTATTGCAGAAGCCCATAACTCTAGATATTCTATTCATCCAGGCGCCACTAAGATGTATCATGATCTGCGGGAAGTCCTTTGGTGGAATGGAATGAAAAGGGATATAGCGGATTTTGTGGCTATGTGCCCTAATTGTCAGCAAGTGAAGGTAGAACATTAGAAACCAGGAGGTATGAATCAAGAGATCAACATTCCTACTTGGAAGTGGGAAGTAATCAACATGGACTTCATTATAGGTTTACCTCGTACTCGCAGACAGCATGACTCCATTTGGGTGATTGTTGATAGAGTTACTAAGTCTGCGTGCTTTTTGGCAGTTAAGACTACAGATTCAGCGGAGGACTACGCCAAACTTTACATTAATGAGATATTTAGGTTGCATGGGGTCCTTTGTCTATCATCTCAGATAGAGGTCCTCAGTTTATCTCTCATTTCTGGAAGTCGTTTCAGAAAGGTCTTGGTACTCAAGTTAATCTTAGCACAACATTTCATCCGCAAACGGATGGGCAGGCAGAGCATGCCATTCAGACCTTAGAGGACATGTTGAGAGCTTGTGTGATCGATTTCTAGGGTAGTTGGGATGATCACCTCCCTCTTATAGAGTTCGCTTACAATAATAGCTACCATTCCAGCATTCAGATGGCCCTCTATGAGGCATTGTATGGGTGTAAATGTAGATCTCCAGTTGGTTGGTTTGAAGTAGGTGAAGCAGTCTTGATAGGGCCAGATTTAGTTCATCCGCAAACATTTATTTCTTAAAAAAATATATACTATTAAAAATATGATTTGAGCTCTTCTTTATAAATAATTATAATGAATGTGTTCAAAATATTATATTAATTTTTTATCCACAAGCACTTTAAACTAATTAGTTAATTATAAATATTTAAAACTAAGATGTAAAAGTTCTTATCATTTATATTTTGAAAATCAGGATATTTATGAACATAACTACTATTTTTATATAGAATTTAATTTTCTCTTCATACATAACCTATCCACTATTAATCTAATGGTATATGTTTCACCTTCTTCTTTTAAAAAAAAAAGAGTAAACATTTTATCACACTCATTCTTAAAGATGAATGTTAATGTATATGTAAACAATTATAAGTACAAAGAACAAAAAAAAGAAAAAGATACTCATGAGCAAGACAATTAGGCATTTTTTTTTGCTTTTGTCTGAAAATTGAATATTTAAGCATACAAAATAAAAATCTGAAATTAAAGCAAGTTGCTAACAAAAACAACAATTCAACTATATGAAGAGAGATAGAAAAGTCTTATTATAATTCTAATTACTACAAATAAGTAAAAAACTAACACACCAAGCTCCGATGCTTCAATAGTTGAGTTCTTGTCTATTCTCATGACTGTATAAGGGGATCTCACAACTTTAACCACAAATTGTGACATTATTTCACTTGTTTAGAGCTCCTACACACAAGAATTGTCAGAGTAGTAAATAAAAGTCTTTCTTGAAAAAGTTAAATTTATAAGACAAAAATTACTGAAACATGAAAAGTCACATGAAAAATTGAAAGGTCAAATACTATTAAAATAATTATAATGATTCTTTCATTATCTTTATAATAAATAACTAACAATTCAAATAATAGTTAAAATATTATAATTTAATATTTAATTAATTAGAATGTTTAATTAAGCTAAGGGGTAAAATAAATATAATAATTCTTTCATTGTCTTTATAATAAATAACTAACAATTAAAACTATAATTAAAATATTATTATTTAATATTTGGTTAATTAGAATGTTTAATTTATCCTAGGGATAAAATAAATATAACTTTTCATCTTTGGAGTTTCCGCAAAATTACGGAAACATGAAAAGTCACATGGAAAATGAAAGGTCAAATACTATTAAAATAAATATAATGATTCTTTAATTATCTTTATAATAAATAACTAAAAATTCAAATAATAATTAAAATATTATTATTTAATATTTAATTAATTAGAATGTTTAATTTAGCCTAGGGGTAAAATAAATAAAATAATTTTTCATTGTCTTTATAATAAATAATTAACAATTCAAATAATAATTAAATTATTATTATTTAATATTTGGTTAATTAGAATGTTCAATTTAGCCTAGGGGTAAAATGAATCTAACTTTTCATCTTTGGAGCTTCCAAAAAATTACGGAAAAATTAAAAGTCACATGGAAAATTGAAAGCTCAAATACTATTAAAATAAATATAATGATACTTTCATTGTCTTTATAATAAATAACTAACAATTTATAATAATTAAAATATTATCATTTCATATGTAATTAATTAGATTTTTAATTTAACCTAACGGTAAAATGGTAATCTAACTTTTCATCTTTGGAGCTTCACACTTTTAGTAATATATGATATGATATATGATATGATATATATTAATTTTGGACCTATAATATTGAATTTTAACGTTTTTTGGTAGTAAGAACCTAAATGTCGAACTGATCAAATTTATATCTTAGATCAACCTTTTTGTAATAGTGCACCCATCATCTCGAAATCCTAGATATGCCTGACAAAAGAATCATTGCTATTTTTGATGAGGTGATTAGTGTTGGATAATAAAAAGTACAAATGAGAAATAAAGTATTTTTTCTGAAAAAATGCAATTTGAATAGCATATTTCATATCAAAGGGTGGTTGTGAGTTTTTTTAAAAGGATTATAACTTTTTCGAAGTGTTGTGATTTTTCTGATAAGACACAAGAATCATTTGTTCTACTTTCCTTTGTTAAGTATAAATAGAAAAGTTTTCTCTTATTTTCTGATCTTCCGCTCTTCTTTTTCTTGCACTTAAAAAAACTCGTGTGATTTAATGTTGTCAAGTGAGTTTAATTATTGTTCACTAAAGTTTCTAATACCACCATACTAATGAGTAAATTGTTCAATTCTACGAGGATATATTTGATTAACTCGGATACATTGAGGAGAATAATATTATTAAGAACACAACGTAAATTGAATAGGCTTGAATTTTATCTTATTTTATTTTATTTTATTTTTGTTAGTGTTTTGCTGTTTGTTTTTATTTAAAATCGAACAAATTACCTAGTTTTGAGGAAAACGGGAAACATAGCACCTCCAATTACATTATTGGCATTTTATATTCAGTATGAACTTCACCTTCTGC
The DNA here is from genome assembly GCA_036250405.1 of Solanum raphanifolium. Classification (NCBI taxonomy): domain Eukaryota; kingdom Viridiplantae; phylum Streptophyta; class Magnoliopsida; order Solanales; family Solanaceae; genus Solanum; species Solanum raphanifolium. The sequence continues at coordinate 17,145 of JAJOOE010014496.1, forward strand.
TTGTGGTATCTCAAAACTAATGTCACACAATCTGCTTGAAGCATGTGGAAGAAGTGAACAAAACTTTTAGCAAATTTCACTTGTTAACTAATTGGGTAGTTAGAGAACTTTTATTTACCTAAAAAATAGCTATATGCAATTGCATGTAAATAAGTGGAACTAATTATTTGAAAAAAAATTATATTGCCATTGTATATGATTTAAATATGTCTTCTTAAATAATAGGGATAAGGCATAAGTACTCCCTTAGACTATGACCAAAATTCTAGAGACACACCTTAACTAAACTAAGGTCCTATTACCCCCTGAACTCATTTTTAATATAATTTTGTACTCCTTTTGGCTTATGTGGCACACTCCGTGACTCCACGCAGTTCAAGCGCATGGGAGATATTTGGATGCCACTTAAGCCAAAAAGGTATACAAAATTACAAAAAAAATGTGTTAGGGGGTAATAGGACCTTAATTTAGTTAAGGTGTGTCTCTACGATATCGGTAATAGTCTAGGGGGTACTTGTACCTTTTCCCTAAATAATAACATGATAGAAATGGAAGAAGGTTACACTATATTAATGTTGCTTTTAATAATGAAACACATATTGTTAAATAAGACGAGGAAAGATGAGGAAAAATAACTAAAAGAATACATGATGATCATAACCACAAGTATAGTTATGAGGATAATTTGAAGCATCAACAGGTTTGTTGTCATAGTTATAAAAAATTCCAACATCATTCTCAACCATAATCTTGCTTGCATGAGTCATCACATTCTTTTTATGTCTTCCTAATAATTTTTTAATTGCTCAAGCTCATGATAGGCAAGTTCACCTATAGGGGCTTCCCACCAATATTAGCTTTCACAAGTCTTCCTTATTTGATCAAATGTTTCAATCTTTTTCTTCTCAACTTCAACTTCATCAAGAATTTGAGTGAGGATCAAGTTGAGCTCACAAACATTGAAATGTTTATGAGTATCAAGATGAAGTGGATTGGAGATTCGATGAGGATTTCATGAAAGAAACCTATCGATAATGGACTCAACATTAGCATTGCCAAAGGAGTAAGCTTTTCTTGCAGGGGAGAATACTATTATGGCAATTTCAACCCCACATAGTGTTCATAGTTCACTGGCTTTCCTAAAAAGTCTTGAACGACGTTTAAAGAATGTGACTTGGAGGTGATTCTTGACTTCTACTTTGGCAACTTTGATCTTCTGCAGACCCATGTTTGTATTCATTGCTAGGTATTGTCTTTTACCTTATAATTGACGATAAACATAGTCTTTTGTGATGGATAATGTAATGATCCAGAAGGTCATTTTTAGAAATTTTCATAAAATTACCATTTTACCCCTCTCAAAAGTTCTCTCGAGTCATGTTTGACCAGTTTATAAAGTTGGTTTTGAAATTCGATTAAAAATTGTAGTTTTTGGAAGGTTCAAAGTTGTTAAAAGTGGTATGAACCGAATTTTTGAGTCCTAGATTGGAATTCTATAGAATCGGTTTTGCTTTGGAGCACTTGAATCCGAACCACTAGGCGGAGCATTTCTACCATTATTTCCCTTGTCAATTCTATATGGAGAATCTCTCAAGCAGTGACCACTTTTACCACAACCAAAGAAATTATCCGAACCCATCAACCATTTTCTTGAATGGCTCTTACCACACTTTTGGCGTGAGGGAATTGAAAATATGTTTCCGCCCCCACTTCCTCCTTGGGGCTTAGGGTTAGACACCCTCTCTTTGTTGAACTTAGGAGTTGGAGACTTGGAGGAACCTTGACCGGAAAAGCTTTGTCGGAACCTAGAACGATCATGTCCATTGGAACTTGAATGTGAAAAGTCACCATCATTGGTCTTTTCCCTCTTTGCCTCCCTAGACCTTTCCTTCAGCTTCTCCTCTTTTATTTGTTAATCATGAATCTTAGACGTGAGATATCCATTTTTTTAATGAGCATGATGGTACGACATTCCTTAACCACCAACCATTTCAGACACACCCGAGACAAATTTACTCATCCTTGCCCTCAAGTCAGCAACAATAAAAAGAAGATATTTACAAAATTTTGTGAACTTCAAAGCATACTCCGTCACACTCATATTTCCTTGACGAAGGTTGATGAATTCAACTAACTTTTCATCCCTTATCTCAAGGGGAAAGAACCTATCAAGGAAAGCACCCTTAAACTTTTTCCAATCAAGAGGACCCACATCAACTGCCCCCTCTTCCTTCCATTGGTTGAACCAAACTTGAGCAACACCCTTAAGTTGGTAAGCGACCAATTCTGCCTTTTCCACCGGCGTCACACAAACGATCATCAAAACCTTGTATATTTCATCAATGAACACTAGACGATCTTCCTCAACACTAGAACCATGAAACATTGGGGATTCATTCTAGTGAAGTCCCTCACTGTATTTGATACCATACACATATTTGGGTTCATGGGAACCACAACCTCCCTATTGGTGTAACGACCCGGAAATCTAGTAGGTGAAACTAGAGCCTAACGAGTGTGTGTTTGAGTTTGATATAGGGTTATGAGTTGTAAAATCATGTCCCGAGCTTAGGTTGAGGAGTTTAGGGGTTAAACGTCAAGGTACCACCCCCCAAAGAACAACCAAGGGTCCTTGAGGGGGACCCTAAAGTCTAACACCCAAAGCTACCTAGAACCAAAAAGCTGCCAAAATTTTGGTGACCTACAGAAGGCATCTATTAGGCGTAGGTCCATCCAAGCCCCGTAGGTCATGGGGTGTAGGTCAAGGCCCCAAATGGTGACCCTCAGACCCAAACCATAGACCAGCAGGACGGGGTGTCACCCCACCTACGGTCCGTAGGTCATGGGCGTAGGTCACCACCTTTAAAGGCTGTCAAGCTCAGCCAAGTGAGGGGTATTATGGTAAATTCATAATTAATTAGTTATGGGTTGGGGACAGTTATTATTAATCAATTAAGGTATTTTAAGGCATTTAAAGGTATTAAAACTCCTTTTCCAATTCATTACTTCAAATCACAAAATAGAAACCTCCCACCCTCTCCAAATATTCTCTCTCTAGAAACCTCCATTGGAGAAGAATGAGTCAAGCTTTGAAGCTCAAGATATAACCTTTCACTCACAATTTTCATGGATTTTCTTCCCTAAAGTTATGGTAGTCTTCATCTTTTGATTAAGTTTCATTCAAGGAGCCCTATCAAAAGATGATTTCAAGTTTCCAACATCCTCCAAAAACCTAGGGTTTTCAATCTATGCATGGGTTCAATTCCAAAACGTTTTCAAAGTCTTATATGTGATGAATTATGAATTTATTGTTCAATAAATGATGAATTATGGTGAATTTCCTCCATGAACCCATGTTTCCTCCAAAATCCTAAGTAGTGATTTGTGATTGGGAATTGCTTGATCATGAAACTATGTTGAATTGTTTATGTTTATATTGAATTAGTTATTGAATCATGTTAACTCCCTTATCTATTGTAGTATCTTAGATGTTTGGGTTGTGATTGATGTATAGCCTTGGAGGGCAATTTCATGAATGATCTATGTATGATCATGATGTGAAGTACATGTGTGTGATCTCAACGAAAGTGTTATTATCATGTTTAGAATGTAATTGTGTTGTGATTGAAAGCATATTCTCAATTAACACTCATGAATGATGATGATAGAATGTGAAGGGTTTCTATAATGTGATTTTGTATCTTGAATTGGTAGGCTTAGGCATCCTATTCATGTATAAATGAAAGTAATGTGGATTGATGTATCTTGAATTGATAGGCTAAGGCATCCTTTTCTTGTATTGATGAATGTGACCTTGAATGAAGTACTTTGAATTGGTAGGCTAAGGCATCCTCTTCTTGTATAATGAATGTGTTCTAGGCTAACTCTTTAATCGATAGGCCAATGGCATTCCTTTCAGAATGAGCTAGTGAACTAATGCAATGACGACTCTTGAATCGATAAGCCTATGGCATTCCTTTCCTAATGAGGAAGTGTACCATGAATTGATAGGCTTATGGCATTCCTTTCATGTGTATAGTAATATAATGATGAACCATGAATCGATAAGCTTATGGCATTCCTTTCATGAGGATTCTAGAGCTATCCTAATAATGAACCATGAATGGATAGGCTTATGGCATTCCTTTCATATGTAATGATGTAACTTGGGTAGATAGGCCAATGGAATTCCTCTCAAGTACAATAATGTAATGTGAATGAAATACTCTATGGGAATGGACGCTAAGCACCGAGTGGATATGGTAAGATGGAAACTCTCCCAATGTTAGGTTAGAGTTCCAATGAACATCTTCCTATCACATAACTATGTGCCCACATAGGATATTAGCTAGTGGATCCACCTAAGCTAAAATGTTACCAGTCCTACCTTAGGCAAGTAGACCACCTCTTTACGGTGTGGGTTCATGACACCGGATTTTATGTCAAGCTCACATGGTCAATGTCGGTTAAATGCTTATTCCCATCATGTGAGATGTGCACTATGGTTACTTGAGAGGTTTTATAAAGTGTGGGTGGTAGTATGGGATGCCAACCAGGCATTGCACGAGTAGGCTTTGAGATGGCTATAGTGAGTTCTCTAATGTCTTAATGACTAATAAATGAATGTGCTCTTAATAAAGCTAATGAAAAATGTTGACTTATATGCTTAAATTTGATGATGCATGCTTTACTTGGATTATATTATGAGTTACTTCCTTGTTATGACTTATGAAATGTTTATGTCTCTTAGGTATGAGTATTGTGTAAAGATGGAAAGGATGAATGGTAAGTTCACTTTTGGTGGCCTTAATGCGGTACTTAGTGTGGATGGTGGTTTGGGACTCTATTCATACATTGCACAAAGTATAGCTTGTGGTTACTTGAGGTGAAATCTTAATGTGATGAAATGGCTTATATGTTGATTTTGTTCTAATGTGAAGAAATTAGTTGTATGTTGGTTATGTTTGTATATTATGCCTCTTATACTTATGTTCATGAAGTTTTCACAAATTGGCATAAAAGCATGACTTTCAAATAAAATGTTTGGTTTAAGAATAGTCTTTGCATGGCTATCATATTTAGTACATTAAATATGCTAACCCATATTTCTTCATTTTTACCAAAGTGTAGGTTCCGGCATTTGAGTTGATTCTCTCTAGTTGAAGCTTGGATTGAGTTCTTCCAAGACTATTGGTATTTTCTCATGGATTTGAAGACAAGTACTTTGATGTTTCATTTCTTTCATGTAATAGACATTTGTTAGACTTTCTATTGTAAAGGTTTGTGACCCTACTTTTATTTCAAGATATTGTTCTAGATGGCCATGTGAGACAAGTAGACTTCCGCTGTTTTTAAACGATTTTTTATTGTATGGATTTAAATGAGTTTTAAATTCCGTACTATTTCTATTATCTTATGTGAGACATGCTATGAGGCTTGTAAGAGAATTTTCTGAGTCTTGTACGCCGTGTCACATCTAGGGGTTAGCCCTGGGTCGTGAGAAACATGGTATCAGAGCACAAGGTTTTGGGAACGGTTTTTAGGATTGATATCTCACAAGCCACGTCTAGTAGAGTCTTGTTCATGGGTGTGAGTCGCAACACATTTTTGAATGAGAGGCTATAGGATGTTAGGCATCTACACTTCTTTCATTATTCTTTGAGTTTTTAATCCCTTAAAGTGTTTAAAGTGTCCTTCGAGGACGAATGTTCCTAAGGCGGAGATAATGTAACGACCTGGAAATCTAGTAGGTGAAACTAGAGCTTAATGAGTGTGTGTTTGAGATTGATATGGGGTTATGAGTTGTAAAATGATGTCCCGGGCTTAGGTTGAGGAGTTTAGGGGTTAAACGTCAAGGTATGACCCCTCAAGGACCAATCAAGGGTCCTTGAGGGGGACCCTAAAGTGTAACCCCAAAAGCAGCCTAAAACCAAAAAGATGCAAAAACTTTGGTGACCTACAGATGGCACCTACTAGGAGTAGGTCCATCCACACCCCATAGGTCATCGGGCGTAGGTCAGGGCCCCAAATGGTAACCCTCACACACAAACCATGGACCAGCAGGACAAGGAGTCACCCCATCTACGGTCTGTAGGTCACCACTTGTAAAAGTTATCAAGCTCAGCCAAGTGATGGGTGTTATGGTAAATTCATAATAAATTAGTTATGCGTTTGGACAGTTATTATTGATTAATTAAGGTATCAAAAATCCTTTTCCAATTCATTACTTCAAATCACAAAATAGAAACCTCCCACCCTCTCCAAATATTCTCTCTCTAGAAACCACCATTGGAGAAGAAGGAGTCAAGGTTTGAAGTTCAAGATCTAACCTTTCACTCTCAATTTTGGTGGAGTTTCTTCCCTAAAGGTATGGTAGTCTTCATCCTTGATTAAGTTTCATTCAAGGAGCCCTATCAAAAGATAATTTCAAGTTTCCAAAATCCCCCAAAAAACTAGGGTTTTTAATCTATTCATGTGTTCAATTCCAAAACGTTTTCAAAGTATGTGATGAAATATGAATGAATTGTTGAATAAATGATGAATTATGGTGAATTTCCTCAATGAACCCATGTTTTCCCCAAAATCCTAAGTTGTGATTTATGATTGTGAATTGATTCATCATGAAAGTATGATGAATTGTTTATGTTTATATTGAATTAGTTATTGAATCATGTTAATTCCCTTATCTATTGTAGTATCTTAGATGTTTGGGTTGTGATTGATGTATAGCCTTGGAGGGTAATTTCATGAAGGATATTTGTATGATCATGATGTGAAGTATATGTGTGTGATCTCAATGAAAGTGTTATGATCATGTTTAGAATGTAATTGTGTTGTGATTGAAAGCATATTCTCAATTAACACTCATGAAAGACGATTATAGAACGTGAAGGGTTTCTATAATGTGATGTTGTATCTTGAATTGGTAGGCTTAGGCATCCTATTCATGTATATATGAAAGTAATGTGGATTGATGTATCTTGAATTAGTAGGCTAAGGCATCCTTTTCTTGTATTGATGAATGTGACCTTGAATGAAGTACTTTGAATTGGTAGGCTAAGGCATCCTCTTCTTGTATAATAAATGTGTTCTAGGCTAACTCTTTAATCGATAGGCCAATGACATTCCTTTCATAATGAGCTGGTGAACTAATGTAATGACGACTCTTGAATCCATAGGCCAATGGCATTCCTTTCCTAATGAGGAAATGTACCATGAATCGATACGCTTATGGCATTCCTTTCATGTGTATAGTAATGTAATGATGAACCATGAATCAATAGGCTTATGGCATTCCTTTCATGAGGATTCTAGAGCTATCCTAATAATGAACCATGAATGGATAGCCTTATGGCATTCCTTTCATGTGTAATGATGTAACTGGGTCGATAGGCCAATGGAATTCCTCTCAAGTACAATAATGTAATGTGAATGAAATACTTTATGGGAATGGAGGCTAAGCACCGAGTGGATATGGTAAGATGGAAACTCTGCCAATGTTAGGTTAGATTTCTAATGAACATCTTCTATGACATAACTATGTGCCCACATAGGATATTACCTAGTGGATCCACCTAAGCTAAAATGTTACCGGTCCAACCTTAGGCAAGTAGACCACCTCTTTACTGCGTGGGTTCATGACACCGGATTCCATGTCAAGCTCACATGGTCTATGTTGGTTAAACACTTATTCCCATCATGTGAGATGTGCACTATGGTTACTTGAGAGGTTTTATGAAGTGTGGGTGGTAGAATGGGATGTCATCCATGCATTGAACGAGTTGGCTTTGAGAGGGATATAGTGAGTTCTCTAATGTCTTAATGACTAATAAGTGAATATGGTCTTAATGAATCTAATGAAGAATGTTAACTTATATGCTTAAATGTGTTGATGCATGCTTTACTTGGATTGTATTATGAGTTACTTCCTTGTCATGACTTATGAAATGTTTATGTCTCTGATGATTGAGTATTGTGTAAAGATGCAAAAATGAATGGTAAGTTCACTTTTGGTGGCTTTAATTCAGCACTTAGTGTGGATGGTGGTATGGGACTCTATTCATACATTGCACAAAGTATAGCTTGGGGTTACTTGAGGTGAAATCTTAATGTGATGAAATGGCTTATATGTTTATTTTGTTCTAATGTGAAGAAATTAGTTGTATGTTGGTTATGTTTGTATATTATGCCTCTTATACTTATGTTCATAAAGTTTTCACAAATTGGCATAAAAGCATGACTTTCAAATAAAATGTTTGGTTTAAGCATATGGTTTGCATGGCTATCATATTTAGTACATTAAATGTGCTACCCCATATTTCTTCATTTTTACCAAAGTGTAGGTTCCGGCATTTGAGTTGATTCTCTCTAGTTGAAGCATGGATTGAGTCCTTCCAAGACTATTGGTATTTTCTCATGGAATTGAGGACAAGTACTTTGATGTTTCATTTCTTTCATGTAATAGACATTCATTAGACTTTCCATTGTAAAGTGTTTTGACCCTACTTTTGTTTCAAGATATTGTTCTAGATGGCCATGTGAGACAAGTAGACTTCCGCTGTTTTTAAACGATTTTTTATTGTATGGATTTAAATGAGTTTTAAATTCTGTACTATTTCTATTATATTATGTGAGACATGCTATGAGGCTTGTAAGAGAATTTTCCGAGTCTTGTACGCCGTGTCACATCTAGGGGGTAGCCCTGGGTCGTGAGAAACATGGTATCAGAGCACAAGGTTTTGGGAACGGTTTTAGGATTGATATCTCACAAGCCATGTCTAGTAGAGTCTTGTTCATGGGTGTGAGTCGCGACACATTTATGAATGAGAGGCTATAAGATGTTAGGCATCTACACTTCTTTCATTACTCTTTGAATTGTTAATCCCTTAAAGTGTTTAAAGTGTCATTCGAGGACGATTGTTCCTAAGGCAGAGATAATGTAACGACCTGGAAATCTAGTAGGTTAAACTAGAGCTTAATGAGTGTGTGTTTGAGATTGATATGGGGTTATGAGTTGTAAAATGATGTCCCGGGTTTAGGTTGAGGAGTTTAGGGGCTAAACGTCAAGGTATGACCCCTCAAGGACCAATCAAGGGTCCTTGAGGGGGACCCTAAAGTGTAACCCCCAAAGCTGCCTATAACCGAAAAGCTGCAAAAATTTTGGTGACCTACAGATGGCACCTACTAGGAGTAGGTCCATCCACACCCCATAGGTCATCGGGCGTAGGTAAAGGCCCCAAATGGTAACCCTCACACACAAACCATGGACCAGCAGGACAGGGAGTCACCCCATCTACTGTCCGTAGGTCACTACTTGTAAAAGTTATCAAGCTCAGCCAAGTGAGCGGTGTTATGGTAAATTCATAATAAATTAGATATGCGTTAGGACAGTTATTATTGATTAATTAAGGTATCAAAACTCCTTTTCCAATTCATTACTTCAAATCACAAAATAGAAACCTCCCACCCTCTCCAAATATTCTCTCTCTAGAAACCATAATTGGAGAAGAAGGAGTCAAGGTTTGAAGCTCAAGATCTAACCTTTCACTCTCAATTTTTGTGGAGTTTCTTCCATAAAGGTATGGTAGTCTTCATCATTGATTAAGTTTCATTCAAGGAGCCCTATCAAAAGATAATTTCAAGTTTCCAAAATCCCCCAAAAACCTAGGGTTTTTAATCTATTCATGTGTTCAATTCCAAAACGTTTTCAAAGTATGTGATGAATTATGAATGGATTGTTGAATAAATGATGAATTATGGTGAATTTCCTCTATGAACCCATGTTTCCCCCAAAATCCTAAGTTGTGATTTATGATTGTGAATTGATTCATCATGAAAGTATGATTAATTTTTTTTGTTTATATTGAATTAGTTATTGAATCATGTTAATTCCCTTATCTATTGTAGTATCTTAGATGTTTGGGTTGTGATTGATGTATAGCCTTGGAGGGCAATTTCATGAAGGATATTTGTATGATCATGATGTGAACTATATGTGTGTGATCTCAATGAAAGTGTTATGATCAGGTTTAGAATGTAATTGTGTTGTGATTGAAACCATATTCTCAATTAACAATCATGAATGATGATTATAGAATGTGAAGGGTTTCTATAATGTGATGTTG
>JAJOOE010014497.1:0-29762 GCA_036250405.1 Solanum raphanifolium
TATATATATATATATATATATATATATATATATATATATATATATATATACACATATATATAATGAACAAATTATTATATGTGTACCACATATTATTTAGTATACAACTTAAAAAAATTACGTAAATACTACCAATCCATATCATCAAATTTATAAATATGTCATTTACTTATTTCTATAATTTTTGTACAAAATGCTAATCAACCTTTTGCCACAATCCGAGACTCGAGTCATGATGACACATACTATAACCCACCAGTAGGTAAGTCAATCTGTAATTCAAAACAATAAGTAATGGGTGCAAGGTAGAATATTAACCAAAATGCAATAGAGGAACAATTTAACAAACATAACAAGAAAAAAGAATGGAAGAAGTAAATACATATATAGACAAAATAATAGATTCAACCCAAAACCTAGCGGTCACATGTATAGATCTACTGCGAAGAGAGTACAAGTACCAAAAGTGGACCAAAATATACAAAATTTTCTCAAAATACAAAATACTAGCCAAATTATACAAAAAGAGATATGTATGATCCAGAACATCATAAGCTAACCCTCGTCTCCAAATCTTGTTGCATCTAGCTCAAACTCAGCGCTGATAATTAATGCTCGAACCAGCATTATGAAATAGATGCAGGGCGTATTATGAGTATCAAAATATTTCAACATGACCAGACGTTGAATCTGTGACTAAAGGACTGTTGCGGAAGAATCCCGTGTCAAATCATCACCATAAGGCCACCGTGGAATGATCCACCCCAAAGTGATCAATAAAACACTCCAAGCCCGATCCAACTCTTATCCCAAATCATAGAACAAAACTTAAAATCACAACCGTGAATTATCGGGGTCATATAAAAAAGGGAGTTATCGATGAAAGTTCGTCAGAGCCGAGTGATGTGCAAACATATGACGACACATCTAATGCTTTTACTAGGAATAATTGTTTGATCTTAAGTAACAACAATGTCTTTTTGATAGTTTGTCACTGTGTTTGTCAGGAAATTGGTCAAGATGAGAAATAAAGTGAAATAGAGGTAAGTGTTAGAAGAATATATAGAGTTGTCTTGCTCGCTATCCAGTGAACACACATCTAATTAAGTATCTTAGCAAATTCAATTTGTATTAAAAAAATATTATTACTTTTTAAAACCCTTTACACCCTTTATTATTTTTAAAATTATTATGGGTAGATGAGAATAAATATCTAGCTTTGCATCTAATGATAATTAACTAATGTCTATAAATGCTATGTATACGTCGTGGGTGATGTCACCACTTTGACAAATACATCGCAATGAGATATGTAAAGGACAAATAGTCAAACATGGCCAAAAAATTTAGATGAGCTACATTAACTTCATTTCTTATATAATGAAGTTGTTTCATTTAAACATAATTACAAAAACACCCTCATGGTCCTACGTTGCTTGAGATTGGAGTTTGAACTGATAAATACAGACAACATTAGCCCTAGTATAAAAAATTGTCTATTGTTAAAGAAAAACCTTCTGGTTTCTTTCATTTTTTTTGTTTTGATTTGATTTATTTATATTTATGTAATAATAATTACTATTATCAATATTTACAAGTAAACTAGCTCGTATCCCAAACACCCTATAAGAAATGAACATTTGGTGGTTTATGCATGGTAGGTTTCTTGGCTAAGAACTAAGAAGATGGAGTCCCTACATCTATTCTCTTATTTCTCTCTATGCCTTCTTAGCTAAATGACAAGACCAAAGATGTTGACTTTTTTTTTTCTGACCCTCTAGTAAAAAACAATAAAACAAAATTGACAGACTAAGGTGAAAGAGTGAATTTTTTTTAAAAATAATTAAAAAATGAACAAGGAGTATTTTTTGTCCTTTTCCATATTTTAAAACCAAACTATTAAGGGATCCTTTGGTACAAAGATTAATAATGCCAAGATTAGTAATACAGTGATTAACAATACATGAATTAGTAGTGCAGGGGTTAGTAATATAGGATTTATTTTTATCAACTATTTGATTCATTACTTCCCACCTCATCTTGTGTTTGGATTAAAACTCGAAAAAAAGCTTATTTCCAAATATAACCTTGAATTATTATGAGATTGTTTATTTCATCTAATTGGATCAAGGTAGACAATTGCCGGACAATATGAATTTCTCTGAAGTTTGTGGTGAAATAGGTGACGGTCCATATGATCCATAACAGGCCGTTGGTGCTTAACGTCAGACCTGCAGGAATGTTCCAAAATTGTCTGAAGTTGGTCACAACCAAGATGACAGACTGCCACTCATGTGATAGGATGTATATGCGACGTAGGACGAGCCTTGAGATTTTTGTTTTTTTTAAAAAAAATTCCTAGAATTATAAATACTATTTGTAAGGTTTTATTTATTATATTTTTATTATTGAGAGACGATATTCTTAAACTGAGTTTTATAAGGAGTTTTCATTGACTATTGGAACAAAAAATGTTGAATACCTTTAATCTTGTAAGTAATTATTTCTTGAATGAATGCAAATCTTCTCTTTGTTTCAAAAATCATGAGTGGCTAAATCTCACAACCATGGATTGTGGAACTCATGATAATTTGACCTAAATCTAGGGTTTTTAACGGAATGAATTGTGTGTTGCATATATATATCTTATTATATCTTTCATCTGAATTAGTTTCTAATGATTGAAAACATTATTACCAGCCATAAGTTTAGCTTGATGAAGTAAAAAGGCTACTTGGAAAACAAGTTAATAACAAGAATGAAGATTAGAATTCGTCTAATGGTTACCATTGTAGTAAGATTAACAGGCCTGAGAAATTATCCATAGAAATGATGATTAATACTCTTAGATTGACAAAATAAAAGTGATATACGTTTAACTTGGTTGAGAAATAGTTAAGTATTACATAAGTTGATAGATCGATATACTCTCAGCACAAGATGAAATCCTTTTTTAAACCCGAAATTGGTCAAATAGTCTTGGTGAGCAAAATCCTAGTTAATTCACTTTAATTTATCTCTACTTAAATGTTATTGTTAATTATTACGTAAACAAAAGCAATTCTAAATCAAACCCAAAACTTCCCATATTTCCCTTTTTTGTTTTGGAAGTAAGTAACTAATAGTTAGATAACCACATACGACTTAGTTTTTTTTTGCCTTATTCACTATTAGATTTGACCCCAACCTAGTTGGATTCTATATTTGATAACGATCGGTTTAAACTTCTTAATTAAGGTGTAAATTTGGGTGTATCAAATTCTAGTGCAATTGTTGGGAGATATAGTTGTCAATTAAGTCAAGTGTGTGTTATTTCACTCGTAGGCTTATTTCTTAATTTTAATTTTGTTTTTGTTTTTATTTCTTGAAAGGTACATGTTATTGCATGCCTAGTACCTGAAGTATGGGAGAACTATTGATTTCGTATGACCGAGTTCTTGAAAAGTCTATCTGGAAGAAAAAGAAAAAGTGTGAATTACATGGGGATTAGTATGAAAATTTACAGGAAAGTAAGTTTTCTACGGATTTTCATACTAATCTCCAGGAAAATCCCCATGTAATTCACACTTTTTTTTTTGTAATGAGAGACCCTGCGAAGGCTCGGGATAGGGAAAATGTAAACAATGAAAGTAATTTCAATGCTGGGGATAAACTTGATGATGGGACGAAGAGTCGCCCCCACCATAACATCAAGCTCCCCAAGAGGTAGAGAGAAACTACCAATAAACTTTCCTCTACATGATAATGATGCAAATATGGATGGAGTTGGGTACTGGGCTATAGTACTCCCACTGTTACCACTGGACATGAATATCACCATCACTAGTACTATTATTTGGTTGCTAAACTTGAAAGAATTATTCATAGGAGCAACTGGTGATGATGCGAATCAACATATGATAAAATTTTCTAGTACATTTAAATATTCTTAGATTCCCAGGGTTAGCGAAACAATAATGTGGTTGAGATTGTTCCCTCTGTCTATGATTGGAGAAGCCATAAAGTAGCTCAATGATTTGCCACATGACTCGATCACTACTCGGAGATAGTTGGGACAAGCTTTCTTGGAACGATTTTCCCTTCATCAAGAAAGTTGTAATTTAAGGATGATATTAATCCTCATAAGAAGCTGCTACCTACTAGTCATTACACGACACATGGTTGAGTATCCATAAACTTAAGTAGTGCCCAAATCACAAGCTAAGATAGAATCACCAGATGGAGCTTTTCTACAGATCGTGCAATTTTGTGACCAAGCCAGTTGTTGATGCATTTTGTGAAATGTATTTCATGGATAAAACTTTTCCCTAGACTGCAACTATATTAGATAAAGTGTCGAAAACAACATGGCATGCCACACTAGAGGGTCTGATATCAGAGAGTTTGGTTTTACATTTGAGATATCAGCAAATCATAGTAAGAGAGAAGAGGAGCGTGATCAGGACATGGCTCATATGAAAATGTAGATAGACTTGATGAACAAACATTTGCTAGTTGGCGGTGCTGAAAAGGTGAAAAAAGATTTCTTTTGTTTTGGTTTAGTATTAAGTAACGATTCCCAATGGAAGATTGATTGACAACATTCTTATAGGAAATAGTCACGTTTGTACTTTTTTGGTCACGAGACACAGGAAAAGTTTGAGTACCTGTTAGTGTGGATTGGTTGTATTACGAGGGTGAAGTCTCAGTAACCCTCGATTGAGCTAAATTGGAGTTGATATTTTGATACATTATGAGATTTACAACTCATATGAGTATGTAACCTTGATAAGATAGTGAAACATCAACACACATTGTTGAATCAAGCTGAAATTGGTTTGTGATAATGTGTTTGACATGTCGTCGCTGGTGTGATAGACCGTCAAATGCACCATAATATAGACGATTTCATAAAAAAAGTTGGATGATAATCTAATGGCACATGTGTAGAACTATCATACATGTGATGGCTCATCAAATAGATTGTTAAATGTGCAGGGAAGGGCAGTAACCTCAACCTTTTTTGAAAAAGGTTTCTAACGGGCTGTCGCATTTGTGACAGGTCATTAGATGTGTAGAAACACAAAAATTGTAAAAATTCTGGCGACAGGTTTAATGGTCAGTCACACCTCTAACAACACGTCTCCTTATCCCATCATGTGTGCCTATACTTAGAAATTATTCAGTTTTGATTATCGATCCATGTTCTTGTCTACTAACATGTTCGTCCACCTATGAGTCCGAATTTAAACCTAACTTGTGGGGGTACCTAAAAGAGATTGACCCATTAGTTACTGGGTGAGCCTCCTGACTCTATGCCTGAGGTTTATAAGGTGACACCACGACCCAAAACTAGAGTTGCATCAAAATAGCAACGAGTATCCCCAGTTTGAAGAGGGGGATAAATCAGACACCAAGTCTAGTTTTGACTTGTATATTTCAAATTATGCTGCGGAGTAGGAACCGACTATGGAGGCAATTGACAAAAACATCTTGGAATTGGCCGGTGGTAGAACAATTAAGACAATGATCCCTAAGGTCCGAAAAATTCTGCTAGCTGGCCTATTGAGGGATCACAACAATATTGCAATGAAGGCTTGCCAATGATAGCCCGAGGGAGTTTTAAAAAAAGCATAGGAGAGGAAGCACAATTTGTAGCAACTAACCTACTGGAGTACCCTTAGATAGAGCAAAGGTTTAAAGAGTACTGGATTGAATGGATGTTTGCAGAGACAAGGGTATACTATCCATCGATGGTTCGAGAGTTCTACACCAATTATGTGTCCTTGGTAGACAAGGGGCCTAAGTATGAACACTCAAGGGAAACAAAAGTAGTTATCTGAGGTACCTGTTAGGGAGGTTAAGGTTGGTATATTTGTGATGATGATCAACTAATTTATTTTCGTGCCAGTCTACATTCCTCCTTCATGGATGACAAAGATTGACTATAGGATGAGAGAGTGATTTCAGCAGTGCCCTTGGTGTTCAGAGGTTATGATAGATGGTTATCCTCCATGGTTAACAAAGCCAAAAAAGTATATTTAGAAGACTTCTTTGACATTCCCTACAAAGTTTTGGTGGGGTGTAGTTCGGTTTAGATTGTTATCTACTGGGGGCGACAACACATTAGCTGAGCATAAAGTCATATTGGTATCAACATTATTGTCTCGGTTCCAGATTGATTTTGACCGTATTATTGCTGATGAGATTCGATACTTTCCCCTACCTGATCACGAGTTTTTGCATGGCCTCTACGATCCCTATCCTTGTTGGAGTTGATGGTGAGACAATAATAACAAAACAATTTATAATAAGAAGACCTAGAAACTGTAGAGCGGCCAACACCATCCACTAACGCAACCACATCTATTGAGACGTAATCTGCATCAAAGGTTCTAGTACATAGGGTGGACAAATTACACCACTTCATATTTGTCGCGGGGTTAACCATATGCTTTCACACCCGCACACATTGCTAGATTAGTTAAGTGGGCAAACATGCATAAGGAGCAAATACAATTGCTTTCTGAGCAGCTTAGATCCTTTGTGGATAGGGTGATTGCATTAGTGTTGAAGCCTTATACTAATTTTCATTCCTAGAAGGAATCGATGGAGGCCCTGGTAAATGATCGGCTACCAGAGCGTATTGTTCTATATTTTGCCAAATTGGTGGCCGAGCTTGCACAAGTTAGGGTTGATGTTACTAGATTGTGTTTGCAGCCAGCTGGGGTGTTCCCAATTATTGAGATTGAGGAGTCGGAGGAGGACGAGCTGTTCTTTGAGCTATATAGTTCAATACTAAGAGCAACAGATAAGAAGCCAATCAAAGTGAATAATGTGGAGGAACACCAAGAGCCAAAGAGGAGGAATCATAAAAAGATCAAGAGAGAAGAGATAAAATATCTGCTATAAGGTAGTCTAGATTCGAGGTGGACCTCATGTTGGATGATCTGAAAGGTTATTTTGATAGGGGCCCGTATAAGCTCCCGTACAATTTACTTATATTCTACAATAGTTTTTTTTTTGTACTTTGATTTCTGTTCATTTTTTGATTCAGTGGCCCTTCCCAATGATAGATTAGGTGACGACATTCTTAAGGCAAGGCGTCATGAGGTAATTATATAGGGGAAGTCTGAGTACCCGATAGTGTGTTATTTTATTGATTCTTGTACTAATGAGTGTTGTGTTTCCCAGGTACTATGCCTCCCCGAAGAAAGAACACAACCAAACCTGCCCCCCCCCCCCACTGCTTATTAACCAGAAGGTCATGATGACTCCGATGATAGTAGTTCTGAGGTGCGAATAAATGTCACACCTGAAGATCACTCACCTCGGGCTACTAAAGCACATACCAAGAGAGCAATTCTCCAAGACACTCCTCCCCAGTCTGAAGAGGGATGAAGTCGTTCCGATAATAGTAAAGCATCGGGTAGTGAATCTAATGCTGGTTCAGGTAGCCAGTCTGCTGATAATTTGAGGGGCAGTGTAGAGTTTGAAAGCAGCTCTCACGAAGATGCAACCACCTCTCCACCTGCGGTAAATACAGAAGCTGAAACTGGAGTAAGGGGGAGACAGATTCTTCAGAGGAGGATATAGAGATCATCATCGATGACACCATGGTGATGTATTTGAAGATGCATAAACCTGACCCCGCAGCGAGATAGCAGTTGATTGATTGTTATCGATCCATGTGCACTGTCAATCGATCCGAAGAATTCTTCAACAAGGGCATTGTGAACAAAACTGGCAGTTTCAAAAGTAGACCAATCATACCTGAGACCAGAGTGGTAGCTGACATCAAAGCCTTTCCAGTTATTTATCGGACATTCTAGTTTCATCAGTCCGACTGGATGGATAATGCACTTGGAGAATACTCTAGAGCCACCTGTCCAGAGAGTTTTATTCATCTTATGCAGCTACACTAATGAACTTTGTTGCGGAGACAGAGATAACAAAGCATGGACAGAGAAACATGGCCATTACTTGCGATCCACTCAACTCAATTATAGTTCGGGGAAAATCGATAGATATCTATGAGGCGACTATCATCAAGATGTTACATGGCCCATAATACATTGCACCAGCTTCAGTTGGCCTTTTTGAAGGCAAACATCATAAGGTCACTAGTGATACTACGGTGGAGGATCAAAATTCTCGAGAGAGGGTATTGAGATGGATTGCGAAGCAAATTGCTGTAGATGGGGAAAATGTAGTATGGGTCACAACAACTCCAACACTCATTACCAAAGCTTCACTATCCTTTCTAGCCAAGGTTTGGTGGGCTGTCGTCTGGGAACAATTGCGACCGACAGCTAATGATAATACTTTGTCCCATTCCCTGGCTTCGTTGGTAGCGTGTCTTATGGCTTTTTACTCGGTAAATGTGGGGAGGATTATAGCGACTGAAATGAGAGAGAGGGCACTGATGAGTCCACAAATTGGACTCATTTAGGGCTTTATTTTGATAGAATTAGTGTCCTCAAATGCATATTTTGTCTCAATATCTGATGAAAACCCTTAAGTTTCAGGTATTTGGATTTTAAGGGAAAGCATGGACACTATTTAGCAAAAAGAAACAAAGGCAGCTGAAAGAACGAAGAAATGAAGATCTGAGAAACGCTGAACCCATTCGGCGAATCGCCAAAAAGGTCTTCTCCTCACCTTTTGCTCCAGTTGCTAAGCCCTAAAAGAAAGGATCAAATCGGTGGTGAAAAGGATCAGTCGGCGTGTTGTCGAGCAGTTCCGCGAAGTAGAACTATATCGCCCAATGATCCAAAACATGACGATATTGAAGGATAGAGCAAGATGGTGATGAAACCTACCAAAACACAGATCACTGAGTTGATCGGCGATCCTGACTAACTTCGCCGAGTGATCCTTCGCAGCACATTTTCTGAAAGCTACAAATACTAGTTCAATTTTTATTCTTAGCAATGAATTTTTAATTGTATTAAGTTGAGAATACAACTTTGGGAGACATTATTCTCTCTAAGTTTGGAGAGAGTTTTGAAGAACTTGAAGATTCAAAGGGTTTCAACTCCAATATTTTAGACTTGGGTCTAGTGGATTCTTCACTTTTGACTTGGCTTAAGACTTAATATAGCATACCCATTGATGGAAACCGAGATTGGTATACATTTTTATCTCTTTTGCATGAGTAGCTAAAACTCCAATTCTTGGGGTGTGATTTTGTGAATATGGGTTAGATTATATGTTGGGTCTTGCTTATTTATGGTTTATTTGTTGAGTAAATGTGATTTCGTTTAGTAGTTGTAGTGGAAATTAATGAAATTGTAGTTGCAAATGCAATTTCACCTTTGTGTTTTCAACTTGTTCGACAGAGAGTTCGTAAAACTAAGACTACTAAATTGATGGCCGGTGGGAGTGGGTCAACATGAGGTTTAGCTTGAGAGAATGAATCCTAGTCCTTCTCCCACACACTCATCTCGAGAGAGTGAGTGGGCTAACGCGGAGGTTGTTCTTCATGCGGCAAGTGGGTATCCGCGAGGAACCTATTTGATTCGGGGTAAGTTGCTCGAGAGAGAATTTACCCCCACTATAGTCTAGCCTAGTCACAAATACTCAATAAATTTACTATCAAAAGCATGTACCCAATAATCTAGTCTAACCCATATTCCTATCACATCCCAAGAATCCCATCTCCATATTCTTATTTCTCTTCATTTTTGTTGATTTTGCTCTTTACTTGTTTCCAAAGCCCCCATTGATAATTGGCACTCGTGTCAAACCCATTAATTTGTTATGTCTTCATTCGATAAAGTCTTTAGCTACAGTTAGCCTTAGCACTTTTGCACTTAATCAAAAATTTTTAGAAACTACTCCCTTGGGACTCAACCCCAACCCTTGGTTGGGTTACTTTACTATTGTACGATAGTATACACTTGCATTAGAAGTTGTGTCTTGATTACGCAAACATCAAAATGGCACCACAACCGTGAGTGGTGGTACGTGAAAATTTTGTGGTTGAGAAGAATTTTGCTTTTGATAGTCGTAGTTTACTAACTTAATCTTTAGTTTTGTTTTGTTCAGTTGTTTTTACTGGAGCAGGAGAGATGAGTGTGGTTAATGACCATGAACCAACAGAGCACCTCTCGGTGGAAGTGATGAGGTTCAGGGAAAACATCCTGACCTTCAAACAGATGGAAGGTGAGCTTTTTCATGAGTCGTGGCTGAGGTTTAAAGCACTGTTGATGCAATGCCCAACTCATGAAATTCCTGACCTAGTTTTACTGGAGTGCTTCTATAGGAGTCTAAATCCCAGAAATAGAGGGTTAATCAATCAATTTATTCTGAGTGGCCTTGAGAGATACTCCTATGAGACCGCAACCAAATTTCTTGACCTTGTGGCTAAAACCAACAATGATATTGAGAAGGACCAGCAATTGATCATTTTGCTAGGTCAGATGGATAACTTGACCCAAAAGGTCGAGGAACTGGAGGTGATGACTAAAGAGAAGAGCAAATGCATACCACCTACCGAGCAGGGAAGATCTATGGACATTGAAACTAGACGTTTCAAGGATATGTTATTAACCATTCTCCAAAAGCTAAATGAGAAAGATAGAGTGTTAGAGGAGATTAGAGAAAATGTAGAAGTACTAAATCAGATAAGTGGTTCTCACTCTAGATCTATCCAACTAATTGAAACTCTCTTGGGTCATGTATTGCCTCAGCTCCATCCAAATGAACAATTGGGATCACCTAGTTGCACTAGGTTCAACCCCAAAGATTCAGTTTGAGTGTTGACTTGCGTCGTGCCATGACGTTAACTAAGGTGTTGTTTGAGAGGCAACCCAAAACCCTTTTTATGCTTTTGCTTTGCTTTGTAAATAATGGTGTGTTAGTGGTGTAGGTTTAAATGCTGAAAGTGTTTGAAAAATGCATATTGGCGAGTGAAATGATCAGACAGTGAATCGCCGAAATCGTCGGCGTGATGAAAACTGCTGTTTGGACCCTCACTTTGACTGAAGGTCCTGTAAAACTCGGCGAGGCAAGTGACCACTCGGTGTGTCACCGAGTGGATCGGCGAGTGTGACTAATGTTGCCGAATGGGCGCGAACTAGACGGTTTATAATGGCCAAAAGTTTTAGAGTTTGAAATCCTTCACTTTCCCTCGCTTTTAATCTTCACACACTCACACCAAGGTAGTATTTTCAATATTTTTATATTCCACTAGTATTGTAGTTGTTGATTGGTGCTCGGAACTAGGATTTCTTTGCCGCCTAGTTTTTCAATCACATTCTAATCAACATTTAAGGTTTGTTTCTGAATCCCAAGTTTACATTCGAAAATTTTGTACTCATTTGCAATGATTGTATCATATTGTTGTGTGCTGGGACTCTCTGATAGAAATTAGAATGCGTAAAGGCCTATTTCAATTTGCAAATCTTGCCCTTATTGCTTTGATCGTCAAATGCCTGTAAATTTTGTGCTTTTAAATGAATGAATTTGCATTGAGTTGTACTTGCGTGTCATTTAGATTGATTGGGTGAAGTCTGAGTAACCCATGTTTGTGCTAAATGACAAAAATTGCTCTATGATGGAGCGGGTGACAACACTCTTAAGAACAAATATCGTCAAATGGTTAAATTTGGCAAAATCGGGAAAAATCTGAGTATCCCGGTGCGATGGGTAGTGCGGGTCTTGTTTGAATTTCATTAGTGCATGCTTTGATTTTGTTATCGGGGGTTGCAGGGTTGAATTTGAGAAGGTGGATTGAAATGGGCACGTTGAGCCATTTGGCGAGCTGGGTCGAGCTCACCGAACCACTCGGCGGTTCACCTAAGGACTCCATCTCGCTTTTAAATTCATGTTGTATGTGTTGTTTGAGTCTGTAACTTTCGGCGAGAAGCCTTTGGTCGCCGAAAACACTCGGTGACTCGCCGAAAGTACTCTTGATCGCCTTCTGTATGCTCCCCAGAATCCCTATTGTACTATAACTCTCGGCGGACAAACCTATGATCACCGATAGTAGTTGGTGATTCACCGAAAGGGCCTTCCCATTGCCTACTTGCTATCATTTTTAAGCCAATCCCTTCGGCAAGCCCGATCGAGCTCGCCAAAGAGGTTCAGCGACTCGCTGAATGGATCGGCAAGCTTTTCTACAATAGATTTTCTCTGTTTATATGTGAATTTTCTCCTAATTTGTCCCGATCTCTTGCAGACATAGTACGTACAAAGTACAAATCTAACCACGCAACCTCAGAAGAAAGCACAGGGCATAACCATAAATGAGTGGGGGTCAAATCCTCCAAAGTGGAGAGGAGAAGAACTCCCACCGAGAGATAAAGGCAAAAGGAAGGAGTATATAGCTAGAAAAGGAGTAGCTATTGAAACCCAGGCTAATTTTTCAAAACCAGAAGATGAGCAGCCTCTGATAAATCGAAGGGATGAACTTCGGGCCAGATCTCAGTCCACATCCACCAATATTCCCTCAGCTGCCACTCCTCCGTTAACAGACTCTGTGCCAACGCAGACACCTCCAGTAGCTCTTGCCCTCCCTATCATTCCTCCTCATAGACTACTAAACAGACTGAAAGGTGATGGGGTACGGACCATCCTAGAGGATAAGCTATTATCTACGGATGGTCTGGAAGGCAAGCATCTTGATGTGATAGACACCCTCCGATACCATGAGATTGAGCAGTTCATAAAGCCTTGAGGCCCTTACATTCCTTCTTGGGATAGGGAATTTTACACAACTTATGGGGAGTTGGAGCCCAAGAACAAGAAGAAGGCAAGCTAGTTTAGACTGGTAAAGTCGGTCATGGTCAGAGGCAAGGAAGTTAAGTGCCACAACGAGTATATTAAAACTATATTGGGTAGACTGCTGCACTTTGCACTTCCCTACGAAAGGTTACCTATTGTTCAATCCCTAGATGACCTGAAGGGTTGGCTGGCTCCTGTGATTTCTGACACCACCCCGAGGTGGATGGATGCAAAGGCACCTATTGAGAAGAGGGACTTGAACATCGCTTTCAGGTTCTGGTTTGGTTTCATCAGTAGCTTCATCATGCCATCTCAAAATGAGTCCATTTTGCACCATCCTAAGGCAGTTTTCCTTGGCTCTATAATGTCCAAGAGGCGCATCGATCTAGGGCTGCTGATTTCACATGATATGGCCACGAGAGCCAAGCAGAAGCTGACTTCTCTGCCATTCCCAGTCTTGATCACGGAGTTGTGCCAGCGTCCTGGAGTACCTCAGGACACTACGAGGGATATTGAGGTTATCCTGTCTTACTCCACTGACATTCGGCGTATTAAGGCCGAGTTCACATGAGAGGAGGTTGACAGGAGGAGAGCAGCTCCGACAGATATTTCTCCGGAAGTTGATGTTGACTCATTACCAGCAAAGGCACCTTTTCCTACTCCGGCCTCTGAGCCTTCAGGTACATCTGCTCCTTCCTCTTCTTCACAGGTCCCAGGTTCTTCTTCTTTCTCCCAGCATGTCAGAATTACTCAGGCCATGATCCCGAAGATGGGACAGCTGGCCTATTCAGTGGATATGAGAGCGACTCGATTAGAGAGATCCATTCCAGGGATGATCGATAGTGTTATATTAGTTGCACTGACCCCTCTTAGGGCCTCTGTTGATGATCTAGTTGCTAGAATTACTGCTTGTGAGAGCAGACATGGGGAGACATTCGAGGTTTCAGTTGTGAGAGCCGAAGTAGCAGATTTGAGGAAGGACGTAGACTATTTGAAGTCTACCAACTTCACCTCAATGATGCGGGGTACTGATGACAAGGATGCTCCTGAGACCTCGGGGATTCCTCCGGCTACCACAGGAGATGCACAGATGAGTAGCACAACCTATGAGGAATCAGATGCAGAGATCGACGAGGAGCTGATAGCAGTACATGAGGAAGAGATGATGGACAGCCGAGAGCAGAGCATATTTAGAGATTTGTCAGATCTTGTGGGGATGATTGCGCAACCAGTGATCTAGACATCGCCGACTGAGACGTCCACAACAGCCCCTAGTGGATCTGGCACTGCTATTCCCTCTGAGGTGACTCCGGGCACTGATGCCCAAGCTCATACTGCTACACCGGGCATTGAGGCCTCGACAGATGGAGCGACTTTGTAGACATGACCTTTCTTTACCTTCCTCTCTGTCTTACTTACTTTTACTTTTGGATACTTTTATTCGCATTTGAGGACAAATTATTTTTTGTTTGTGGTGGGGTGACGCCTATCTTTGTGCATATCTATTTTGATTATATATTTTGGACTGTTCTGTTGAAATTGTGTTATTACACTGCTTTGCGTGGATGTTTGAGCTTATGGCTCCTTTTATTTTAAATTGAAAAATGATTTTGACCTCGTTCGAAAAAAAATTCCACCTTTCGTGTGATGAATGTGGCTGTTCTTTTGCAAAAATTTAAGTCTCAATTCCAATCAATATCGATGAATTGAATAGTGCTCTCAATCAAACGAACATGAATGCGCGGCTACGATGAGGCTAAACGAAGTTGCATAGACAATATGTGAACTCTTTGCATCTCGTTATGACTAGCCTTGTATCAAATTGATTCTCTTCAAATGATCGTTGCACACTAGCTAAAGTGTGGAGTCTTGTTTGACTTATAGTGTCAATGCCTAGTGTGATGAGCTTACCTTTGAACTGTGCATGATGAAACCTAGAATTTTCCTCATTGGGCCGGTCAACTAAGTGATGCTATCTCTTGATATGATCTTAGGCAACTTCTAAGAGTGTGAGCCAATTTGACATATACCTCGTTTGTGGCCTACCTTGTGAGTGTGTGTGAACCTCTTTTGAACACCCCTTGAACCTTACCCATAATCCTCATGAAGTTGTGGTTAGTTGAATAGCCAACTTAGGCCAAAAGCCTAAGTTGGGGTGTGGTGAAAAGAGAAGGCAACCAAGAAGTGCAAGAAAGTCCCTCTTACACATGGCTTTGAGAAAATGGAACCCCTACATATATAAAAATATAGAGAAAAAGAAAAAGAATGAAAAAGAAAGTTGTGGAATAAAGTACAAAAGAAATGGGGTTTCCAAACAATTAATGGGAAGTGAATAATAGAATGACTTATGAGCACTAAAGAAAATAATGAAGGAATAGGAAAGGAAGTGTTGTGAGCACTACATTTCATGAGGAAGAAAGTCACTGAGCCTAAATGACCATACCTTTGTACTCAGCCCCATTACAAGCCTTAAAAAGACCTTTTTGATCTTGAGTGAGATGAAACAAATGTTGATTGGAAAATACGAGCAAAACTATGGGTGAAAGCATGCATTGTGTTCTTCCTTGTGAGAGTGAGCGTTGAAATTGATTCCGGAAATTTAAATGATTAAACCATTGTGTGAATATAGAATCATTAATTGTGTGAGGGCATTTGAACACTATAGTTGAGCTTGAACTTGCATTTGAAGCAAGTATTGTGAGCATGAGAGTCTTCGATATTGGTGAGTCACAACTTGAATCTTTGAGTGCACATTTGATTTTTGCATAAGTTAATTGAGCCTTGTTGTGTTCATTCATGATTGAGTCTTGTGTAGCACTATTCGAGACACCCTTTTTGAATGTCTGAACATGAGTTTGCTTGAGGACAAGCAAAAGTTTAAGTTGGGGGTGTTGATGAGTCCACAAATTGGACTCATTTAGGGGTTTGTTTGATAGAATTAGTGTCCTCAAATACATATTTTGTCTCAATATCTGATGAAAACCCTTAACTTTCAGGTATTTGGAGCTTGAGGGAAAGCATAGACACTATTTAGCAAAAAGGAACGAAGGCAACTAAAAGAACGAAGTAATGAAGATTTGAGAATCGCCGAACCCATTCGGCGAATGGCCAAAAACGTCTTATCCTCTCCTTTAGCTCCAATGTGTTGAGCCCTAAAAGAAAGGATCAAATCGTCTGTGAAAACGAGTAGTCGGAGTGTGATGTTTTGCACTATCAACGACACAACTTCCAATTCAATTGTCTACGATCATCGATAATATAGTAACTCAACCAAGGGCTGGGATCGTCCCAAAAGAGTGGTTTTGAGAATTTATAGAAAAATAAAATCTAGTTCTAACTACTCATAACTAAAGACATTAACGATTAAAAACATTGTAAATTAAAGGAGGTGACACAAAGTGTCAAATATCAAATGAGGGTTTTGTCACAAATAAATAAAAACAGCAAATTAACAAGGGAATCTAAACAATGAGATGGGGATTCTTGGGATTTGACCGGAATACGGGTTAATCTAAATTATTGGGTACATGCCTTCAATAGAAAAGTTATAGAGTAATAGTGACTAGACTAAGTTTTATGTGGAAATAAGTTCTCTCTCGAGCAACTTACCTCGTTTCAAATGGGTTCCTCTCGGACACCCACTTGCCCCATGAAAGCCAGCCTACACCTTACCCCACTCACTCTCTCGAGCTGAGTGTTAGGATATGGGACTAGGGCTCACCCTCTCGGGTTGAACCTCATGTCGACCCACTCCTTAGGCCATCAATTTAGTGGTCTTAGTTTCGCGACCTCTCTCTCGAGCAAGCCGAAAACACATAAATAAACTTGTATTTGCAACTACAAATTCATTAGATTAATACACAACCACTAAACGAAATCACAATTAAACTACAAATAAACTATCAACAAGCAAGACCCAACAAATATTTTAACCCATATTCGCTAAATCACACCCCAAGAATTGGGGTTTTTAGCCACAGATCAAGAGATAAAAATTTATACCTAAATGAGTTTGTATTCAAATGGGTATGAAGATTTACGTCTTGTTACAGGCCAAGAATGAAGAATCCAAGAGACCTAACTCCAAATCTTGAAGATGAAAACCCTCTTCTCGTTGGGGAGTCAATTCAGAGTCCTTCTCTCAATTAGAAGGGAAGGAAGTCTCCAAAACCCTCTCACTTAGAGCAAAAAGTACTATTCTATCTGGAAAATTTAATAAATGTTCAACTCTCCAAAACTACAACTCTAACTAGTATTTATAGTTATTACAGATTTGTGCTGCAGCGGATCATTCGACGCTATTAGTCAAAATCGCCGATCAATTCGGCGATTAGCCCTTTGGTGTAGTTCGTCGCCGTCTTGCACCAACCTTCAGCATCGTCGTGCTCTGTGTCATTGGGCGACATAATACTGCTTCGCGGAACTATTCGGCGATACGCCGACTGTTCCATTTCTCTGCCGACTTGATCCTTTCCATCAGGGCTTAGCACACTGGAACAAAAGGCGAAGTAAGACCCTTCGGCGATTCGCCAAGTGGACTCGGCGATCCTCAGGATTTCGTTTCTTCGTTCTTTTCAGCCTTTTCGTTCCTTTTTGCGACGTAGTGTCCATGCTTCCACTAAAACTTCAAATACCTGAAACTTAAAGGTTTTTATCAGATATTGAGATAAAATAAGCATTCGAGGACACAATTTCTATTAAAATATAGCCCCAGATGAGTCCAATTTGTGGACTCATCAACACCCCCAACTTAAATTTTTGCTTGTCCTCAAGCAAACTCAAGTTCAGCCGTTCAAAAAGAGTGTCTCAAACAGTGCTACACAAGGCTCAATCATGAATGCACACAACAAGACTCAATCTACTTATGCAAAGATCAAATGTGTACCCATAGATTGAAGTTGTGACACACCAATATCAAAGATTCTCATGCTCGCAATACTTGCTACAAATTCAAGTTCAAGCTCAACAAAAGTATCTAAATGCCCTCATACAAAGATATTCCATATTCACACACAGTAGTTGATCAATTTAAGATCAGGAATCAGATGCAACGCTCACACTCAAAAAGAGGAACACAATGCATGTTTTCACCCATATGTTTGCCTTATTTTCCAGTCGACTTTCGATTCGGCTTACTTAAGATCAAAAAGGTCTTTTCAGGGCTTGTAAAGGGGTTGAGTGCAAAGGTATGGTCGTTTAGGCTTAGTGGCTTCTTCATCCTCCTGAGATGTGGTGTTCTCAAAACGTCCTTTTCCGTTCCCTAATCACTTTTTCTTCTAGTGCTTCTAAGTTATCCTTTTAGTCACCTCCATGGATTGTTTGGAAACCCGATTTCTTTTGTACTTTATTCCACACAATTTTTATTTTTTTAAGGGGTTCCATTATTATGCAACACCATGGGTTAAGGGAGACTTTTCTTGCACTTCTTGACTTCGCCTTTTCCTTTTCACCACACCCCCAACTTAGGCTTTTGGCCTAAGTTGGCTATTCGCTAAACCACAAATCAAGAGGATTGTAGGTAGTGGGTCAAGTAAGGTCTAGGGTTCATCAAGGTTCTTCCAAAAAAGGTAAGGCTCAAAGGGTGTTCAAAGAGTTTCACACGCTCACGGGTAGGCCACAAAAGAGGTATATGTCAAATTTGGCTCACACTCTTTAAAGTTGCCTAAGATCATCTCAAGAGCATACCTTTCTAAATCAATCAGACTAACGGGAAAATTCTAGGTTTATTCATGCATGGTTCAAAGCAAGCTAATCACACAAGGTATCAACACTTAAGTCAAACAAGACTACACACTTTTGCTAGTGTGCAACGGTCATTACAAGAGAATGAATTCGATAAATGGCTAATCACAACGAGATGCAAAGAGTTCACATATTGTTTATGCAACTTCATTTAGCCGCATCATACCCGCGCATTCATGTTCGTTCGATTGAGAGAACTATTCAAGTCATCTGTATTGATCGAAATCGAGACACAATTTTTTGCAGAAGAACAACCATATTCAACTCACGAGGAGTGGCAAAAATGTGCGAAAAATTCAAAAATGAATTTTTTCGGAAGGGTCAAAATCATTTTGCAATTAAATGTAAGTGGAGCCTCAAGATCAAACATCCACAGAAAAGCAGTATTTAACACAATTTAAAATAGAACAACCCAAATATATACACAAAACACAACTATCAACACAAAAGGTGTAGGCCTCACCCCACCACAAATAAAAGGATTTGTCCTCAAATGCAAATAAAATGAAAGATAACGAAAGACAGAGAGGGAGGTAAAGAGGGGATCATGTCTACATAGTCGCTCCATCTGTCTGGAAATCAGTGCCAAGAATGACTTCCAGAAGGACATGCATAACGCATTTGTGTTGCAAATGGGAGGATTGAAATGCTAAGCGGCTATGCAATCCAAGTCCAAGCACAATTCAACAACTATAATGCTTAATCAGTGCAAGAAATATAGAAATCGGAGTGCAGGTGTGATTTTGGACAGATAAAAAGTGAGGGAAAGTGAACAAAGTTTAAACTTTTAAACCTTTGGCTTGTAAAAACAGTCTAGTTTTCACCCACTCCGCGATATTAGTCAAGCTCGCCTACTCACTAGGCGGAACACCGATTGTTTAACTTATTTCGCCGAAATTCATAGTGCCACTAGTTTACGTGGGGTCCAAACGGCGGTTTCCATCGTGATCGCCAACATGGTTGGTAATTCACCAATAATTTCCAAAGTTCACCGAGTTATACAGACTCCAACATTGATGTCGTGAGTCAAACGGCGGACAAGGTTGGATTCGCTAATGCCTTCAGCGATTCGCCAACTAGATCTTTTGTTTTCCATCCTTCACTTTTTCGAACACGTCTCATACTTCAACCTGTACAAACAACACACCATTATTTCACCAAGAAATAAGAAGCAATTAAAGGGGTTTTGTGTTGCCTCCCAAGCAGTGCCTTAGTTAACGTCGCGGCACGACGCAGCAACGTCTTCAGGCATCTTCCAGATACACCACTTCAACCAACGAAATCTCTTGACAATCCCTAAGATATAATTTCAGACGTTGACTATTTACTTTAAATGAAGGTCCTTCTTGATCTTCAACTTCTATGGAACCATTGATGAACACTCGCGTTACTCTAAACGGTCCAGACTATTTGGATTTGAGCTTTCCGGGGAAGAGTTTAAGTTGGGAGTTGTATAGCAAAACCCAATCTCCTACCTTAAAGTCCCGCCTGAGTATCCGAGCATCATACCATTTCTTCATCTTCTCTTTATAGATGGTTGAACTTCATATGATCTAAGTCTAAATTCAACCAGTTCGTTCAGCTGATTTACTCTCTCCCTTGAAGTTTTTTACCAGTCCAAATTTAAAGCTTTCAATGCCCATAATGCTTTGTGTTCTAACTCGATCGGCAAAGGACAAGCCTTATCATAAACCAACTGATATGGAGACATCCTAATAGGTGTTTTTAAGCAGTTCGATATGCCTATAGTACATCATCGAGTTTCCTAGACCAGTCAGTTCTGTTGACATTTACTGTCTTTGCCAAGATGGTTTTGATTTCCCGATTTGACACTTCTACTTGGCCACTTGTTTGAGGATGATATGGGGTTGCTACTTTGTTTTTCACCCCATATTTGCTCAGTGCCATTAAAAACCACTTATTGCAAAAGTGGGATCCCCCATCGCTAATGATTGCTCTCGGAGTGCCAAATCTTGCGAAGATGTAGCGTTTCAGAAATTGGACAACGTTTTTTCCTTCGTTGTTTGGAAGTGTGATGGCTTCCACCCATTTGGAAACATAATATGCAGCCACCAAGATATATTTATTTCGAAACGAGCTCACAAAAGGACCCATGAAATTGATCCCCCATACATCGAATAACTCGACCTCTAAGATAGGCATGAGAGGTAATTTGTATCTTCTAGACACTCTGCATTGTTGCTGACATTTAGAGCATTTCTTCACAAATTCATGTGCATCTTTGTACAGGGACGGCCAATAGTATCCACTTTGGAGAACTTTAGCGGCGGTGCGAATGCCACCATGGTGTCCTCCCACTAGAGATGTATGACAAGCATGGAGAATGTCTACCGTTTCTTCTTCCGGAACACACCTTCTAATGACATGGTCAGCACACTCTCGAAACAAGTATGGTTCATCCCAAAAGTACTTTTTAACATCGAACAGGAACCTCTTCTGTTGGTAGAAGGTCAACTCATCCGGCATCAGCCCACACACAATGTAATTTGCAAAATTTGCATACCACGACGTATGTTTGAGAGATATTGCAGAAAACTGTTCATCTGGGAAGGAGTCGTCTATGTTGACCTCATGCTCAGCATTTTCCCTTGCTTCCAACCTTGATAAATGATCAGCCACTTGATTTTCGCATCCTTTTCGATCTTTTACCCCAAAATCAAATTCTTGTAATAGCAGTACCCACCTTATCAAGTGTGGTTTTGCATTCTTCTTTCCCATCAAGTAACGGAGTGCAGTGTGATCAATATATACAATTACTTTGGTGCCTAGCAAGTATGCCCGGAACTTTTCAAATGCATAGACTACTGCAACCAACTCTTGTTCAGTGACCGTATAATTTTGCTCGGCACTATTTAGAGTCTTGCTTGTGTAATTAATTGCGTGAAATAGTTTGTTTCACTTTTGTCCCAACACGACCCCCAATGCCATCCTACTAGCATCACACATTAATTCAAAAGATTCGGACCAATTAGGGCTGATGATAATCGGGGTGGATACTAGTATCTCTTTCAAACAAAGAAATGCAGCCATATAAGCATCATTAAAATTGAATTTCACTTCCTTCTCTAAGAGTTTGCATAATAGGAGTGCAATCTTTGAGAAGTCTTTAATGAACCTTCTGTAAAACACTGCATGGCCCAAGAAGCTGCTAACATCGTTCACTGAAATCGGTGGGGGTGATTTCTCAATGACCTCAATTTTTGCCTTGTCAACTTACATCCCCTTTTGCAACACCTTGTGCCCAAGAATGATACCATCCTTCACCATAAAGTGGCATTTCTCCCAATTAAGAACCAAATTCGTTTCCACGCATCTTTGGAGGACCTGCCCTAAGTGTGTCAAGCATTTTTCAAGCGTATCCCCTACGACTGAGAAGTTGTCCATGAATACCTCTATAGAATCTTTGACCATATCTGCAAAACTAGACAACATGCAACGCTGAAATGTTGCTGGGGCATTACATAGCCCGAATGGGATCCTTTTGAATGCAAATGTTCCATAAGGGCAAGTAAAAGTGGTCTTTTCTTGGTCTTCCGAAGCAATAGAGATTTGATTGTAACCACACTACCCATCCAAAAAACAATACACCCTCTTTCTGATAACCGATCAAGCATCTGGTCCATAAAAGGCATTAGAAAATGGTATTTCTCGGTCCATGAGTTGAGCTTTCGATAGTCCATGCATACTCTCCACCCAGTCACTAGTCTTGTAGGCACAAGTTCTCCTTTTGTATTTGGGACTACGGCTATACCTCCCTTTTTTGGGACACATTGCACCGAACTTACCCACTTACTATCTGCAATAGGGTAGATTACTCTCGAATCTAGCCACTTAATGATCTCCTTTTTCACTATTTCTTACATTGGAGGGTTCAATCTCTACTGATGTTCCACACTAGGTTTACATTCATTGTCGAGCCGAATCTTATGAGTACAGATGCCGGAAGAAATTCCTACTTTATCGGTGATTGTCCATCCAATAGATTTTATATGCTTCCGTAGTACTTCAATGAGAAATTGCACCTGACTTTCAAGCAAATCTGCTGCGATAATCACTGGTAGAGTATTATTGGCTCCTAAGAAAGCATACTTGAGATGAGAGGGTAGGGCTTTTAACTCCAGTTGTGGTTCTTCTGTTGATGGCTTTGCAGGAAGACTTTCTCTATTTTTCAGGTCGATATCCAACTTGATTGGATTCCTTGAGTATGCTCATAATGTTGATAAAGCAGCTACCATTTCCTCGTAACCCTAAACTGCAGATTCATCATAATTGGTAAGTACAGATTCAAGGGGTTCATTCTTGTGCATTAAATGACTCACACTTGCCACTGCCTCATCTATCACATCCTTAGTAGACACCACATGGATATTACTTGGTTGTTTCATGTATTTACAGATATTGAAGGTTACCTCATCATCGTTCACACGGAACTTCAATTTACCTCTTTCAACATCCACCAATGCTCTCCCGGTAGCTAAGAATGGCCTTCCCAAAATAATGGGGATTTCAACATCGATCTCACAATCTAGAATCACAAAATCAGCCGGAAAGATGAACCAATCCACTTTTACCAATATGTCATAGAGTATCCCCACTGGGAGCTTAATTGATCGATCAGCCATAAGGAGTATCATTTTGGTTGCCTTTGGTTCACCCAAACCAAGTTTCTTGTATATTGCATAGGGCCTCAAGTTGATGCTTACTTCTAAATCGCACAAGGCTTTAGCTAATTGGAGCATGCCAAAATGTGCACGGGATTGTGAATGCCCTAGGATCTTCTCTCTTAGTGATTGAATCATTTGTCATAATTGCACTACAACTATAGGGCACCTCAATCGTTTCATAGTCCAAGCTCCTTTTCTTTGTAACTAGTTCTTTCATGAATTTGGCGTATCCCGGCATTTCCAGCAATGCTTATACCAGAGGAAGGTTAATTGATAAGTTCTTGAATATTGACAAAAATTTTTTGAACTTCTCATCTTCATTCTTCTTTTTCAAACGTTGGGGAAATGGTGGAGGTATCTTGGGTAAAGGGTGTATGACTTTTGGAACTTGAACTTGTTGCTCTGCTTCCTCCTGTGGTTCTTTAGTGAGGTTTTGTCGAATAGGTAAATCTTGCTACTCCACACCTTGGCTCTTCATGTTTTTGAGGATCCTCATCTTCCATCATATTCCCTATTGCCACTTTACAGCTATGGGTAACTACAGCCAGCTCTCTTTCAATATAGTCCATCAGTGTTTTGGATGTTAATTGAGATGATAATAGACTCAATTTACCTTCCAGCATTTTGATGTCATCAACATGAGAATTCACTATACTATACAATGATGAAAAGTCATCTTTAATCCCTTTAAGAAAATCATCAAAGCCCTCGACTTTATAAAGTATACGCGATAACAAATCATTTACCCGAGGACTACTTGCACACCTTTTAGATTTTGGGCTTTCACTCAAGTGAGTATGGTCGTCCTCCTGATCATCCTGCTCAGCCCCATCTTGCCAACATCTCCTTTGTTCTTCACCACTATAATAGTTCCAACCTTGATTCCCACCCGCAGTTGATAGCGTGAGTGGAAACCTTCATCGTATCTTATAAGTTCCAACCTTGATTCTCCCCCGATCTTGAGTAACCGGAATACTCCACGTGTCCTTTGCATATGTTCTTGTAGGATTTCCATTTCAGATAACATCTTCTTGATTTTTTCGTTCCTCTCCCTTTATTTTTCGATATGTTCTTGCGTTAACTGGAAGCATAGTGGGCAAACTTGATCATCTTTGGTATACCATGCCTGGTTTACTTTAGTCATACCATCTAGGAGAAATGAGGCTACTTCAAATGATTGTAACATTATTCCTCCTTGCACCAATTGATCAACTATCCCTTTATTAACCCAGTCCAGACTACGGTAAAAGTACTGGAGCAGCAATTCACCTGGCAGTCCATGCATTGGGCACTTATGCAAAAATCTCTTGAACCTTGTCCATGACTTGTGAATTGGTTCACCCTCATTTAGCTTGAAATTTTGAATATCATCTCTCAACTTCATCATTCTCGATGGAGGAAAAAATCTTTCGTGAAATACCATAACCAGCTCCTCCCATGATTTAATGGAGTTGTTGGGATGCTCAACCAACATTTAGTAGCTCCCCAAGTCAATGATAATGGAAATAAGTGAAACCGTATGGATTCTTGAGATAGGTTCTTGAATAATAAAAGGGTGCACACTTCCACAAACCTTCGTACATGTTCGTGCGGATCTTCATGCTCTAACTCTCCAAATAAACCTCTTGAATGTATGAGTTGGAGTTTTGCGCTGGTAACCTCGAACATTACATTTTCGTCAACTTGTGGCATGCAAATTTCACCCATATTGCCCACGTTGGCAGAGTTATAAATACTATTAGCATCACCGATGTTGTCTCGATAAAAAACACCACCCGCTGAGTTGCCCGCTTGGCAACTATTCTCCCCGTTTGCACTCATATGTCCTGTGATGGAACACAAATACTCTAAACAAAACTGAAAATTAGGTAAGTTAACTACGACTAAGAAGAACAAGAATTATATTAATCTAAAAATTCTCAAATAACACCAGTCCCCGGCAGCGGCGCCATTTAGATGTTTTGCGTAATCAATGACACAACTTCCAATTCAAGTGTCTACAATCTCGATAATTTAGTAACCTAACCAAGGATTGGGATCGTCCCAAGAGAGTGGTTTTGAGAATTTATAGAAAAATAAAATATAGTTATAACTAGTCGTAGCTAAAGACATTAACGATTAAACACATTGTAAATTAAAGGGGGTGACACAAAGTGTCAATTATCAAATGGGGTTTTTTTCACAAATAAATAAAAACAACAAATTAACAAGGGAATCTAAACAATAAGAGGGGGATTCTTGGGATGTGACCGGAATACGGGTTAATCTAAATTATTGGGTACATGCCTTCGATAGAAAGGCTATAGAGTAATAGTGACTAGGCTAAGAATTATATGGAAATAAGTTCTCTCTCGAGCAACTTACCCCGTTTCAAATGGGTTCCTCTCGGACACCCACTTGCCGCATGAAGGCCAGCCTACGCCTTACCCCACTCACTCTCTTGAGCTAAGTGTTAGGATATGGGACTAGGGCTCACCCTCTCGGGCAGAACCTCATGTCGACCTACTCCTTAGGCCATCAATTTAGTGGTCTTAGTTTCGCGACCTCTCTCTCGAGCAAGGCGAAAACACATAAATAAACCTGTATTTGCAACAACAATAACATTAGATTCATACACAACCACTAAATGAAATCACAATTAAACTAAAAATAAACTATCAGCAAGCAAGACCCAATAAATATCTTAACCCATATTCGCTAAATCACACCCCAAAAATTAGGGGTTTTAGCCACACATAAAGAGATAGAAATTTAAACCTAAATGAGTTTGTATTCAAATGGTTATGAAGATTTAAGTCTTGTTACATGCCAAGAATGAAGAATCCAAGAGACCCAACTCCAAATCTTGAAGATGAAAACCCTTCTCTCAATTAGAAGGGAAGGAAATCTCCAAAAGCCTCTCACTTAGAGCAAACAGTACTATTCTATCTGGAAAATATAATAAATGTTCGACTCTCCAAAACTACAACTCTAACTAGTATTTATAGTTATTACAGATTTGTGCTGCAGCGGATCATTCGGCACCATTAGTCGAAATCGCCGATCAATTCGGCGATTAGCCCTTTGGTGTAGTTTGTAGCCATCTTGCACCAACCTTCAGCATCGCCGTGCTCTATGTCATTGGGCAACATAGTACTGCTTCGTGGAATTAGTCAGCGATACGCCGACTCTTCCTTTTCTTTGCCGACTTGATCCTTTCCTTCAGGGCTCAGCACACTGGAACAAAAGGCTAAGTAAGACTCTTCGATGATTCGCCAAATGGACTCGGCGATCCTTAGGCTTTCGGTTCTTCGTTCTTTTCAGTCTTTTCATTCCTTTTTGCGATGTAGTGTCCATGCTTCCACTAAAACTTCAAATACCTGAAACTTAAAGGTTTTTATCAGATATTAAGAGAAAATAAGCATTCGAGGACACAATTTCTATTAAAATATAGCCCCAGATGAGTCCAATTTGTGGACTCATCAGCATGTCGCCGAGCAGTTCCGTGATGCAGTACTATATCACCCAATGATCCAAAACACAATGATGTTGAATGATAGAGCAAGACGGTGATGAAACCTACCAAAAGGTGGATCACCGAGTTGATCGGCGATCTTGATTAACTTCACCGAGTGATCCTTCGCAGTACATTTTCTGAAAGTTATAAATACTAGTTCAGTTTTTATTCTTAGCAGTGAATTTTTAATTGTATTAAGTTAAGAATATAATTTTGGGAGACATTATTCTCTCTAAGTTTGGAGAGGGTTTTGAAGAACTTGAAGATTTAAAGGGTTTCAACTACAAGATTTTGGACTTGGGTCTTGTGAATTCTTCACTTTTGATTTGTCTTAAGACTTAATCTAGCATACCCATTGATGGAAACTGAGATTGGTAGATATTTTTACTTCTTTTGCATGAGTAGCTAAAACCCCAATTCTTGGGGTGTGATTTTGTGAATATGGGTTAGATTATATGTTGGGTCTTGCTTGTTGATGGTTTATTTGTTGAGTAAATGTGATTTCGTTTAGTAGTTGTGGTGGAACTTAATGAAATTATAGTTGCAAATGCGATTTCACCTTTATGTTTTCGGCTTGCTTGAGAGAGAGGTCGTAAAACTAAGACTACTAAATTGATGGCCGGTGGGAGTGGATCGACATGAGGTTCAGCTCGAGAGAGTGAACCTTAGTCCTTCTCCCACACACTCAGGTTGAGAGAGTGAGTGGGCTAAGGCGGAGGCTGTTCTTCATGCGGCAAGTGGCTGTCCGAGAGGAACCTATTTGATTCGGGGTAAGTTGCTCGAGAGAGAATTTACCCCCACTATAGTCTAGCCTAGTCACAAATACTCAACAGATTTACTATCAAAAGCATGTCCCCAATAATCTAGCCTAACCTGTATTCCTATCACATCCCAAGAATCCCATCTCCATATTCGTATCTTTCTTGATTATTGTTGATTTTGCTCTTTACTTGTTTACAAACCCCCCATTGTTAATTGACACTCATGTCAAACCCTTTAATTTTTTATGTCTTCATTCGATAAAGTCTTTAGCTACGGTTAGCCTTGGCACTTTTGCACTTAATCACAAATTTTCAGAAACCACTCCTTTGGGACTCGACCCCAACCCTTGGTTGGGTTACTTTACTATTGTACCATCGTAGACACTTGCATTGGAAGTTGTGTCTTGATTACGCAAACACCGGGCGCTGAATGAGAGATTTGGACTTCCATTCCCCTGTCTGATAGGGAAATTATATCGACAAGAGTGCATTCCTCCAAATAGCCTGGTTGACATATGGGGTGAAGCATTCAGACTCATCCAAGTTTCTAAGATTAAAGATGTCGCGAACCATCTCTTTGATGTGAAATCTGCAGCTCTAGGTACCTTAGTTGTTGTCCCTCACGTACCAATTGACATCCCACATTTAGATAGAGGTGTAAAGCAATGAGAGTCATCACAGCCTTCCACAGAGGCACCACCACCTCCAACTTCAGGCTCTGAGGCTCCAGGTACCTTTGTCGCTATCCTTATGCTATTTCTTGAGAAATTGGTTGTAGATCAGCGCCAAACTAGGACCCTGGTCGACTAGATAGTCAACAAGATGCCTCAGCTGATACAGAGAGATGTGTTAGTGATACGCTCAAATTACACCTCCCTAAAGAAGTATAAGCGATCGTTACCAAGTAAATAACCCAATTTGGAGGTTGGCGAGGAATATGGTTTAGACTTAAACTTAACTTACAATTATATTCCTTTAGTCAACGTACTTCCAAAACAAGTAATTAAAGGGGGGAAGATTTGTGAAACAAATTCTGGAAATTATGTGAACAATCAGTGAGCAAGATTCAAACTTTAGTTGTTATCAAGATGAGAGAGAAACTAGGGTGTACGTGTTCCCCATAAGCTCATAACACGGTAATCCTAGTAATAGTAATCCTTTCCTAGTGTATTACATGCAAAGTGATAAGTTAGGTATCTCTAATTCCTTGGTGCGGCAACTAGAGAATTTCACCCCGTACCTTGGTCCGGCTATGTGTGTATAATTTACTAACCCTCACCTTTACCTCATATTAGACATCACATTGATGTATGGCTTAGTTTTCACCCTCGCACCAACTGACATTAGACTATTAGATAGTGTCACACTAAATCTATGTTGATAATTCTTTTCTTATTAACTACCTCCTTGGTCCGGCAAGTAGCAACAAGGAAAGTTCTATTGTTTGCAACCGCTAAAAAGACTTTTAAACGAAAGAATTATCAATGCATGCAATAACACTATTCAAGAATTACTTAGTTACTATTCATACTTTGTTAATCGCTCATGGTTTCAACAACCCTAGTTGTGAATTTAGTTACCCATAGTAGCAAGAACACAATTCATATTTTTAGATGAAGAAATCATGAACTTACGTAATGAGAAGAATAAACCCAGAATCTCAACTTGAATTTCAAAGTCAAAATCTTCAAAACGAACTTAGGAAATCAATAATTGCTAAAATTGCAAGTTAATCTCCAAAGACAAAAACTAGAACAAAAGTAATAAAGTCTAACCCCTAAAAACGAGGTTTACATGCCCTATATATAGAAAAACAAGTCCCAACTAAAAAGGAAATGAAATAAGGAAATAATGTTTCAAGACGCGGTTTTGATCTACAATACTGACCTACGGACTGTGGATTGACCTACGGTCCGTAGGTCCCTTCTGTGGTTCAGGACTTAGGCAAATTTTCCAACTTCAAAAATCTTCCTCTCTGACGCAATCGACGGATCAACAGTACGGACCGTGGTTCAATCTAGGGGTGGCAGGGGGACCGGGTCGGCCCGCCCCGACCCGCGACCGGTCCGAGAACCGGCCCGCCGGACCCGGTCCCATTTGAAATTGGCGGGATAGGGGCTTTCGGGATAGGGGACCGGTACCGGTCCGGTTCACCCGTTTGTCCCGGTCGACCCGGCCCGAATGAACCGGCCGGTTCGCGGGATCCCCTAACAATTATTTTTTTTTTATTTTTTTATTTTTAAATTCTATCCGTTGGGCAACGGCTAGTGGGCCCCCCCAACGGATATTTTGGCAGTTTTTTCCCCCAACCAACACCCCCTACCACCCTTACTTTTAATAATTTACTTTAAACCCTCAAGTTATTATAAA
>JAJOOE010014498.1:0-32244 GCA_036250405.1 Solanum raphanifolium
CCCCGCCCCCCCCCCCCAAAAAAAAAAGAAATTAAGTTTGTTTTTTAAAAATATTTTTAATTTCAAATTTTTATATTTTTATCTCACCCCTACCTCCCCCCCCCCACACCCCACCCTCCCCCCCAAAAAAATTAGTTTATTTTTAAAAAATATTTTCAATTTCAATTCAAAAATTATTTTCTACTCTCTAGTAAAAATAAAAGATATTTCTCAAAAATAATTTTCATTCATAAATCAAACGCTAAAAAATCTTTTCCGGAAAATAATTTATACTCACCAACCAAACATGAGAAAATAAGTCAAAATCTACTTGTTCTCCAAGAAAACATTTTCTAGGAAAACATTTTCCTTCATATCAGACACACCCTTAGTGTCTATTTTCTATAACTTACAACGAGCTATATTATATAGTCAATGTATACTTTCTATGATTTTTGGCTATTTTTTATGTAAATAAAACTTTGTTATATTTGGCGTAAGCTAATTACTTTATTGTATATATTTAAAACTACTCCTATATTTGTCGTAAACTAATTACCTTCTATCATAAGCCTTTAATAAATGTGAAAATGTTTACTAGAAATCTGCGAATTTTCCATCAGGACATTATATACAATATGAGATTTCTGTCGGAACAACACGGTATATTAAATTCAAAAAGTGATTAAGCGAAAACCTTTACAATTTGAGCACTAAACTACGGTATAAATAATAATAATACTTATAAATCCAAACACCTGCATATGCTTGATGTGATACATTGTAGGTCTCTAAATGATAGATTGACTAGGAAAATTCAATGGTCAATGCAAAATTCATGATACTATTATAACATTAAGGGGTCGTTTGGTAAAGTGTATAAGAATAATGCTAAATATGATGTATTAGTAATGCTTGCATTAGCAATGCATGTATTAGTTATGCTTGCATTAATTATATATAGATAAATTTTATGCATCATTTTGTTTAATGCATAAAAAAATTAATTTACAAAGATACCCTCCACTATTATGGTGGAAAAAATGTAAAAGGTTTTGAGGGGAAATTGGGTCTTTAATCATGCTAATGCATGAATTATAATCATTGCATTTCTAATACCTAGAAATCCATGGTATTAGCAATACACACCTTAATACACTATAAAATGTATAACTAATGCAAGCATTAGTTATACAAAGGTTGGAAAAGAGTACCAAACAAGGTACTAGTAATACACAAGGCTAATGCATGTATTATTATTTTTAATACACTCTACCAAACGACCCCTTAAGGGTTTTATTAATCATTTAATTTTATTTTTTTTAAAAATTGTTCTCAAATAAATTTCGGTCAAGTGCAATCCAATAATATAATTCTAATTAGGAAAAATATTTATCGTCTAATTATGATAATAAGATCTATATCTACCGAGACATAGAATGAATGGCAAGTGAATCTATGATAAGAAGGTCTATATCTACAGAGACAAAGAATGAAGGGCAAGTGAATCTAATGTTTTTCATTTTCAATACTTTTTTTCAATGCAAAAAAAAGGAAAGAACATAAATTTCTAGGCTCCCCAAGTTATTTTAAAATACAGTTTCCAATATAAAGTTGTTGGTGTTAAGACCAAAAATCACAATTTCTTAGTGATAGTTTAGACATGACAACAAGGATCAACAAGGGTCGTCAAAGGGTTGACATGGTGAAAATGAAGAATGCGAGGAACTTACAAGTTACGTTTTCTAAGTGTCGTGCTGGTCTGTTCAAAAAGGCTAGTGAACTTTGTACGCTATGTGTTGCTGAAGTTGTTATTGTGGTATTTTCCCCGGGCGATAAAGGAGTTTTCTCCTTTGGTCACCCTAGCGTGAACACGTTGGTAGAGAGGTTACTTGGGAGGAACCTCCCTCCACCAAATAACGATGTCCATAATCAACAAATCGTGGCTCATAGAGAAGCTGGTATTCGTGAGCTCAATACCAAGCTCATGAACCTCGAGGGGGTTCTCCAGAAGGAAAAAAATTTCGGAGAATCCCTTCGAGAAATTAGAAAGAGAGCTAATGGTCTATGGTGGGAATCTTCTATGGAAGAACTTAACTTAGTCCAACTTCAACACTTAAAGAAGGCATTGGAAATTCTAAAGCAAAAGGTTGAAAAAGAGGCACAAATGGGGAATAAAAATGCATTCCCATTTCAGACATTGTGAAGTTCCTGGACTCCTCCTAATTGTGCTAGCTAAAGTTCTTCATATGGACTCAATGTTGGTCTACCCTTTGCTAATAGGGTTAGTGGATCTACTTCTTCCATAGTTCCCAATTACTAGTTCAACCATCATTCCTAGTGCGCGCGTTATGGAATTGTCAAAAATAAAATATTATGTAAAGTGTCTAGGTTCATTTGTCATTTTAGGTGTTCATCATGAAATGTTCATGAGTTATGATTCAGTCAAAGTCAGTACTAATTGTTGTGTTCATCAGTTATGATTCAGTCGAACTTAGTAATTTTAATTATATATGTTATGTTCTTAGTCCATTGTCATGTTGATTTTATCATTTGAATTGCATAACATATAATCTCTTCTTTATCAAGATATATCAAGATATTACAAACTTGTAGAAAAAAACGTGATATGCCTGTATTATCATATATCGCGCTAGAATTATTTCTCTAATACTCTCGAGAATCTCCTCCAGATTAAGCAACCTATGCAGTTAGTTACACAAGCATCGGAAAATTATCATTACCTATTTCCCACCTTTGCGGAACTGCTTCTACAATTTGTAGATATTTTAATTTGCGAAACACAACATCTTCATTTAGTGTCCAATCTGTTCTAGCGAATGCATAAAACCGTTCGAGATTGGGTAAATTAGCCAGCAAAGTCATGACTTCCCATGGTATAAAAGTACCTTTTATGGAAAATATCCCTAGAGAAAATCATGATCGGGTCAATGAATTGTAAAATCTTTAGCTCTTTTAGATTCAGAGTTCTTCTTATGATTTCCGAAACAAAAGGAGAATAATGAAGATAAAGTATGTTCAAGTTATTGAGAAGCAAAGGTTTTTCTTCATTACCATGATTTTCTGCCTCAAGAGGATTAGATATATATAGTGGCGATCCAATATCCAAATGTCCTATCTCTGACAATTTTTTGATATATATCTACTGGGAGCATCAACCCTGCCCATTTCTCTTTGAAGAATTATGGTCGGTAGATTTCTCAATTCTTGCAGAAACATATCTCAAATGTACAAGTTGATGTATTACACAAGACAAATCATATTCAATTGAAAATACGTCCAATACCTTAAGCAATTTGATTTGTAAAACATATGTTTTAGAAAATCCACTTGCATTGAAATAAAGGTGCGGATTATACCATTGCTATGTCGCATACATACGATAATCATGTTTCTCTTCAAGTGTAGATAGAAGGATCACTCACCGTTGATCATAAGTGGATTTACTTAGGCATAGTTGGCGAAGAAGATCATGAATTTTCAAGTTCTTATCCATCCATTAGTCCTTCGGGTACAAGCCAAAATTAGACTTCTATCAGTTAACTCTTCTAGATACTCCTATGCCACCACTTCTAACCTTTTATTGTTTCTAATCAACTTGGAAACATTAATCTCATTATCTTCAGGAAAACCTCCAAAGAAAGAATTGATTGAAACTGTTCGGATACAATACCAAAGAATCAGTTCACATTTCCTCAGCATTCTTCCAATTATCATGTGTTGGGTCAATTTTACCATGAAGTCCAGCAACGACAACAATCGAGAGAGGTAATCTTCGACATTATAGTACAATATGCTTCCCTAGTTCTACAAGTAGAGGAGGAAACAAATATTTTTTTGAATGATTTATTGGTGAAGTTCAAACTGTCATCAAGACTTATAAAAGACTTTCTATGGAAAATCAGGACAACTGGCATAATCAACAACATACAAGAGCCAAGTGGTTGATAGAATTCGGCTTCTATTGTCATCATTTGGAAATATTCTTTTCATATGGTCCCATGCCTCAGTATTTTTTAGACAATCTTCATTAGTTGATCATTGCCTATTTTTTTGATTTCTTCCAGTAATTGTAGAGACAACTTCAAGAAGCATTTGTCTCTCATTGTATTCTTCGAAGATAGTAACCCATGCATGTTTATCAAATTGAGAACGAATATGAATCATCATAAACATTTTTGGCAAGAGTTGTCTTACCTATATTACACATACCAAAAATTGGTACGACAGCTAAATCGTCTGCTTAGGCAGTAAGGTGTTCAAGTATGGCGTTGAAGTCATCCTCCATCCCAACAATAGTATTTTCCTAAATTGTACTTTCTCTGCTGTTAGTGTGAGTGACATTTTAATATTCTAAAATGTTGCCGTTGGTTGACTTCTCATCATGTGCTAATGTTAATGAGAATATTGATTCCTGCATATTACTCCTAGAGTTAGTGCATATATGTTACTGCTCTTTTTCTAGCAGCATTGGCAGCATGTTTTAGCCGTTAGTGGCCCTCACTCCTCCCCCATTCAATCTCCATTATCTCACTCTTTATTCCTCCATTATTCTTTGTAACCTATGTAACATATGTAACCTCTAGGCCATTTATCTTCATTATTTACTACCCATTATCTTTCTATTCATTGCTAGGAAGACTTCTTCTACTATAAATAGTGATGGTCTTCATTTGGTTTAAGACACTAGAAAAATATAGAGTGAAAAAAGTTAGTAAAAAATGAGAGTTTTTATTAGTTGAAGGGAAGTGTTCTTTTTGTGGAGCTTTGGACTCAACTCTTGTCCAGAGTTGTTGAGTTACACTTTTGTGATTAGACTGTTGTATCTTGGAGGGGACAAGTCAAGAAGGACTACTGCTGGACCGGTGAAAAACATTTGCTGCACTGTGATTGAATCTCCTTAAAGAGAGTGAGATATCCGCGCCTCATCCTGAAGAGATTATTATTTCTTCATTTTCTTTTAATTGTAATATTGTAATTTTGTAATTTTTCACTAACAATTTTAAGGAGATTCAAAATGGCTACAATTGAGAAAACCGCGGATGTCAAGATGGGAGATCTTAACAAGCCA
This sequence comes from Solanum raphanifolium, assembly GCA_036250405.1. Lineage (NCBI taxonomy): Eukaryota > Viridiplantae > Streptophyta > Magnoliopsida > Solanales > Solanaceae > Solanum > Solanum raphanifolium. The sequence continues at coordinate 5,072 of JAJOOE010014498.1, forward strand.
TTTCGATTCATTGGTAACCATTTCAAGAGATGGAATGGTAAAGTACTTTTCTACTTAAGTCTTCTCAATGTTTCTTATGTGTTAACAGAGAAGAATCCTAATAAAGTTGACATCACCTCTATGAATGATGATGAATTTATTTCTCATTTAGAGAAAGTGGAAAAGTACGATGGTGATTCCTATAAGTGTCGATATTATATTTTTAATTGTTTGTCTGATAATTTTTATGATTATTATGATAGAACTTACTCTAGTGCAAAGAAAATTTGGAAAGCATTGCAGAGTAAGTATGATACCGAAGAGGCTGGAGTGAAAAAATATGCGGCTAGTAGATTTTTTCGTTTCCAAATGGTGGACAAAAAATCAGTGGTAGACCAAGCTCAAGATTTTATAATAATTTTTGGAGAGCTTAGATCCGAGAAGGTAAAAATTGGAGACAACCTTATTGTTTGTGGTATAGTAGATAAACTTCCACCTTCTTGGAAGGAATTTAAAAAAACTATGCGCCACAAACAAAAGGAAACCTCTCTTGAAACCTTGATAATGAAAATCCGCATGGAAGAAGAGGCAAGGGGCCAAGATGCACTTTTACAAACAGAAGAGAGCAACATCACAATGAAGGTAAATTTAATTACTTCAAATAATGCTACTCCTGAAACTCACACAAATACTTCTTTGAGTCCTAAGAAGAAAAAATTCAAGAAAAATAATGGTAGACTTGCCAAGAAAAATAATGTTGAAAATAACCAAGCACAAAATCAACAAGTTCAAGATAAGGGACCGTGCTTTGTTTGTGGCAAGAGTGGGCATATTGTTTGATTTTGCAGATTCTAGAAACGTGGTCCTAATCCTCAGGCAAACATTACCGAAGAACCTTTGTGGCGGTGATTACTGACATAAACATGGTTGAGAGTTTTTGATGGATGGTAGGCTGATTCTGGTGCAAACCTTCATGTCTGTTATGACAAAGACTGGTTTAAAAAATATACTCATTTTGAGGAGCTCAAAACCATCATGCTTGGTGGTTCTCACACAACTTAAGTGCTTGGAACGGGAGATGCCGAATTGTGTTTTACTTCTGAATGGGTATTAACTTTGAAAGATGTACTTTATACTCCTTCCATGAGAAAAAAAAATTGATGTCTAGTTTTCTTCTTAACAGAGTAGGCTTTAAACAGATTATTGAATCTGATCAATATGTAATTGTGAAAAAGGATATTTTTGTGGGAAAGGGGTATGCTTGTGATGGGGTGTTCAAACTGAATGTTGAAATACATAAAGCTACTACTTCTGTTTATATGCTTTCTTTTACCAATTTTTGACATGCTCATTTGTGTCATATTAATGATCGTTATGCTGGAATCATGAGTAGTTTAGGATTAATCACAATGGTGAAAAAGAATTTTGAAAAGTGTGAGGCTTGTAGTAAATCGAAAATCACTAAAAGGCCTCATTTTCAAGTTGAAAGAAAAATTGATGTGTTAGAATTAGTTCATACTGATATTTGTGAACTTGGTGGAATTTTAACTCGTGGAGGTAATAGATTAAGTGATAATTTTTCTAAGTTTATGTATGTTTACTTGATGAAAAATAAAAGTGATGCTTTTAAAATTTTAAAAACTTATCTCCATGAAGTTGAAAATCAGTTTGAAAGAAAAATAAAAAGAATTAGAAGTCATTAGGGATGGCAATGGAGCGGGGCGGATTATAGTGTTTGCGGGGCAATGTGGGTTAATGTTTTTGCGTGGGCAAGGCGGAGCAGGGCGGGTACAAAATATATTTTAGTAAAACATGTGGGGCAGGGCGGGCACAGGTTAGGTTTTTTTTTCCCTTTGAAGTTAAACTAAATTGGGCAAATAGCAGAGGCAAATCAGTTGACAATTGACACTGAATTTCTTAGTTTATTATGCCTATCTTTTGTCTCTGGTATTTATACAATATTTGATCAAGTAAAATGATGCATCACTTGTGATGAATTCTGATTCTAATTAATTTGTATACAGACTAGGCTATATATTTTATTATATACCTTCGTAATCATGGTGTTAGAAAGTAATGTAACAGATTCTTAAATGAGGAACTAAATTGTTTGAAAACCTTAATAAATTACAACATTGTTTTACTTAAGTTAAGTGTCAAAATCAAGCACATGTACTGTTATGTTGAAGTTTTGTGGGGCAGGTATATGCGGGGCGGAAAAAATAAATAAATTTTGTGCTATGCGGGGCAGAGTAAAGTCATTGCGGGTTTATGCGAGTATGCCCCGAACCTGCAACACACCTGCACCATTGCCATCCTTAGAAGTGATAGAGCTTGTGAATATGAGTCAAATGAGTTTAATTCTTTTGTTAGATCATTGGGAATAATTCATAAAATTAATCCTCCTTATTCTTCTTCATCTAATGGAGTACCGGAAAGGAAAAATAGAATTTTGGTTGAATTGACTAATGCCATGCTTATTGAGTCACATGCACCTTTAAATTTACGGGGTGAAGCTATTTTGACTGTGTGTTGTGTGTTGAATCGTGTGCCTCATAAAAAGTCTAAATTGACACGTTTGAATTGTGGAAAGGTCACAAGCCAAGTTTGGGATATCTAAGAGCTCGGGGTGGTCTAGCCTTTGTGAGGCTAATGGATCCCAGGATTACAAAGTTGGGTAAGAAAGTTACTGCTTGTGCTTTTCTTGGTTATGCTTCAAAGAGTACATCCTATAGATTTTTTAATCTTGAAGATAAATAGAGATATCACTCACCGTTTGGAATACACACTTGAATAAGAAGAAAAGTCTTCTCCTACATCTACTTCCCTTGTCTTCTTCTTTTTATACTTATATTGCTTTAAGCTTGATTTTATAACACGTTATCGGCACGAGTCTCTATATTAATATTATGATGCTTGATAGCTCAACACTATAAATAGAGATATCACTCACCATTTGGAATACACACTTGAATAAGAAGAAAAGTCTTCTCCTACATCTACGTCCCTTGTCTTCTTCTCTTTATACTTATATTGCTTTAAGCTTGATTTTATAACACGTTATCAGCACGAGTCTCTATATTAATATTATGATGCTTTATATCAATATAGCTAGCAGAGTTTGTATACTTATCCCTTCCCAAAATTTCTATTAAAGAAAGAAAGGAAGAGACGATAAAGTTGATACACTCAACGACAGAGTTGGCCTGTTCCAAGTTGCATTCAAATTATTTATCATCATGCTTCTATAATCCAGAATTTGAGTTGATTAAATCAACTAATCATATGTAAGCTTTAGAAAGTATTGCTTACATTTAATTATTATTTGTCGGTTGTACTAAGTATTGGAGAAGTGGTAATATGAATATTCGGTTCCTCCCAATAAGGTGAGATAACTTGACTAATTTTGTTTGTACATATATTTGAATAAATAAATTCTCTTTTTAAAGATTAAAATTTCCAAATTTAGTTGCACTAATTGTATCGTTGAGGACTTGAGGTGGTGCAGGAAATTATATAAATGGAAATAAGGATTCAATTGATATTTGTTGAGAGCAAAGAGGCTCTAAGATGAGTCCATTGCACTTGACCTACTATATAATTGATTGAGGGTAAGACGATAGATTCAAGTTCCATCGCACCAAAAGGATAAGGCATCAGGTTAAATTCTGGATGCACCATAATGAAAAATGTTTGAGGGTAAGACGATAGATTCAAGTTCTATCGCACCAAGAGGGTAAGACATCAATTTAAATTTTGATGCGCCACGATAATAATACGTTGGGTTTATGTCCCATCAATTTATGACCTAAGACGGCTTTATATGGATAAGACGTTGGATTTAAGTTCTAATGCACGATAATGATGATTTAATGATGACTATGACAAACTAATTGTATTTTTTAAGAGAAGTCATGAATTTCGCCCAATTGATTTGCTCCATTCTCTTATGTAAATGTGGTAGCAGTACATGATACGTCTGGAAGATGACAGTGATTATTGTGGTTGCACAAATGAATATGGGCATGAGAAAAAAGAAAATTGTAATAATCATCATTGTGGTTAAATTAAGAACACTGTGAGTTCTCCAAATATTCCTTCAAAATGTGAAGGAAATTTTTATCATCAAAAGGTATAAAAAGTCACTGGACACGAGATTGTTGTGTAATCTAATAATATGATAAATTTGTAAATCCTCTATCAAAAGAAAGGAAGATAAAGTGGTGGTACACTTGACCTTTCAAAGTGATGTTGAGGTGTGTCATGCAAAAATGATAAAATTTAAGGGCATTACAATGAGCTTACAATGCAAATTAATGAAGCACATACAAATGATTAGTCCATTCCTTAAAGAGATTGTGACTTGTGATAAGCATTGTGAATGTTTGCCAATTCTTGAAAGTGAATGGGTCAAAATATGAAGGAAAAAATATGAATAAGAACATATTCATGTATGGTTGGAAATATGCCACAACTCACCTCTACGGCAGGTTCGAGAGAAATAAATAAATTTTATTTGTCAGAAATGGCCAATGGTATTGTATGTTCATACGTCATATATATTATGGTATGTTTATTGTGAACTACCAAATGGGAAAAATAAAGAAGTAATTCTTGCCTATAAAGGTTGTGGCCATGATCAAAATAATATTATTGTGTGGCAATGTAAATTTGTCATTGATTGTGTACCTATGGTACGACAAAAGTAAAGCAAGACACATGTCTTGCTTGTAATCATTTTGACCATGATAATAATAATATAATTTCCTCCTTGAAGGAGATGCTCACCATACAGATGGTGTCTTGGAATATGTGATATTACACAAAAATAATTGTAAGCTCTAACGAGTTTGTGAGGAATAATATTGAGGTTGTAGTAAGTCTCAAAAGAAACTTTTTAAGTTTCAGATGAATTGAAAAGAAATATTGAGACTATAAATAATGAAAATATTTAATATCTTCAGATTACTACAACCGAAGTGGGTTATAAATATTTATGTAAAAAATTACCCATTTTTTCCTCTTGTTTATTGCGCACAAACATGGACATGCTGATGAAATCACATGCAAAAGTAAACTATAAGTGTACTGGAATAAAGATCAGTTTGCGTGATTGGTTGGCTATTCCGATTAAAATATGATGCAAAAATAATTGAGAATTCACATCGTTATATAGTGTAGAAACAAAATATTCTTCAAGAATTCTCTTGTGTTGCTTATTCTCATAATAAAATTATCATTGTACCAGCTAACATTGGGATTGTATTCCTTGAAATTATTTGGAACATATAAAAAGGTGAATATGGGCCCATTCACCTGCCATGTGGATCGTTTGCAACTATATGATAGATGCATCTATGCGATGGTCAGATGTGCTTTGTTGTCAACTTACAATTTGGTGTTTGTAAGGTTGTTTGCTAGAATTGTTAAATTAAGAGCACATTTCCAAACTATGAAATTATACTGATAATGCTGGTTGGTTTAGCAGAAATTGTATACCTCGAATTATAGTTAAACCATTGATTACTAGAACAAATCTCCCAAAAAGAAATTTGGTATGAGATGAATTTATTTAACATGTAGCAACACTTGTATGCATCAAGCCAACAAAGGTCCCCTATCAAAATTGGTTCAGGGTTAGGAACCAAATAATTTTCATTTAAAATGTTGAATGTGCGGTTATGATTTTAATTGCTCCACCACGCAAAAAGATTAATTTCCAAAAAAGGTTGGATGAATGTTAGATTTTCTAACATTAGGGGGAGAGATGATTGACAGCTGAAAATTATGTGTGAGGTTAATTATGAATTATATGGATCCTCGTTAAAATAAAATGTAAACTTGAAGTTCAAGTGATAATTCATTAGAATACTGTTGCAAATCGATTGCCAGATGAATTTACTGTCTCCCTATGATATAATTTAGCTACAAATGCTCCAATGAGAAGTCCTTGAAGGACAGAGTCTATGATACATCTGAAGCGTAATAGACCAATCGGTTCCAAATGTAAAATTCCTTGAAGAAGGAGATGAGCAAATGATCAATATGGTCATGATAATGAGACAAGTGCAATAAGAGAGCACCACAACATAACACTTCATGAAACCTTGGAAAAGGTTCAGGTACCTGAAAAATGATGAAATTTGGAGAGATCTTGATAAGTTATGTCATATTGGAATCCATATTCAAATAATCATTGACGGTATCTTTGACATGAAGTAGCGCTCAAAGATATAAATTGTGACGAGGGTTTGTATTCAAATCTATCATATAGTGTGGACAGATAAATGATTGGCCAAGTAAAATGCATAATCAAGTATATTTTGTTTCACTTAGAAAAGTGGAGTTTTAGATTGATAGTCCAAAAATCAAGGTATAATGTCAGGTGGGTACAGATAAATTATTATGTGATGGTATAACCGTAAGATATCAAGTACGGCTTATGCCTTGGGGTATAAAGGTTTGTCGCAAAAATCCTGACATTATTGGTGATGTTTTCTCCTATGGTGGTTGCAATGAGATTTGTTTTGATCTGGCAATATATGAAAACTTGAATGCATATAATGAATAATTATCATGTCTAGGCAGACAATACTGAACGTTATATGAAAATCCTTGAAGCAATCAAGGTGTCTGAAATATATAAAAGTGTGAAAGAAACTTTTTCAATAAACCTTGAAGAATCCTTATATGGATTGAAATAATCAAGGAGGAAAAGGGTACAAAAAGAATGACTATAATTGTCATTGCATTTTTATGAAAAGATCAGGATCTGAATTTGTTATAGTAGTTGTATATGTCGATGACTTGAACATTATTAACACTCTTAAAGAGCTTTCAAAAGCTATTAAGTGTTTGAGAAGGGAGTCTAAAATGAAAAGATCCTGGAAAGACAAAATTTTGTCTTGACCTACAGATTTAGAATTTCACGAATGAAATATTTGTCCATCAATCAACATACATAGAAAAGTTTTGATGCGATTTTATATGGATAAATCACATTCATTGAGTACCCCAATGATTATGAGATCTTTTGAAATAAATAAAGATTCACTTTGATCTCAAAAGAAGGATGAGGAGCTTCTTGGTGATGAAACTCCATATCTTAGTGCAATCAGGGCACTAATGCATCTTGCTAATAATACTCGACCAGATATCTGTTTTGTAGTAAATTTACTTGAAATAGTGTTAAGCACATACTTGAATATCTTCGAAGGACCATATACATGAGTTTATTCTATTCCGAGGAATCCAAGTAAAAACTGATTGGTTACGTAGATGCTGAATATTTATCTGGTTCGCATAAAGCTCAGTCTCAAACACACTATTGGTTTACATGTGGAGTCACAATAATATCTTGGTGATCAATGAAGCAAACGTTGGTAACCGCTTCTTCAAACCATGCATAAATAAAAGCCCTCCATGAAGTAAGTCGAGAGTGCATCTGGTTGAGATCAATGACACACCATATTCAGGAAATGTGTGGTTTTTCTTTGAAAAAGAATATACCAACCACAATGTACGAGATAATCAACTGCAAATGAAAGTGTCCACAAGATGTTTGTTGCTATGAACAAGTTGAATGAGCAATTTGCAGTAACGAGGTCACGAATAGAGTGATACAAATAGAGTGATTTTCAAGAATGTATTCGGTTAAGCCTAAAGCCTCATCATATCCATGAAACCAGAAAATGATATATCAGAAATGAGTTCAATCATGCAACATCTTTATGAATATGATTTGATCACAAAGACACTGTTAATATTTGAGAGGTTGGTATATAAGATTGGATGACATCATCATAAGAAATTAAGCGATGTTTTGATTAGGGGGAGTATAATACGCGTTACTCTCTTTTTTCCTTGACCGATGTTTTGTCCCACTGGGTTTTCCTGGAAAGGAATTTAATGAGGCAACAAATAATGTGTATCAAAAGATATGTGTACTCATTTTCATTCATTAGAATTTTTTTCCCACAAGGTTTTTTCTAGTAAGGTTTTAACGAGGTACATAATCTATGGACATCCAAGGGAAAGTGTTATAAATCCATTGCATTGTGTGGATTATCTATTAGATTTATTCAAGAACTAATTGGATTCATGTATGGCTGCTTCCAAGGTGATAAGAACGTTAAGGGATAGCTATGTATCTACTAGTTTTGTGACCTTTGGAAGTAATATCTCAACACTATAAATAGAGATATCACTCACTATTTCGAATACACACTTGAATAAGAAGAAAAGTCTTTGCCTACATCTACTTCCCTTGTCTTCTTCTCTTTATACTTATATTGCTTTAAGCTTGATTTTATGACATTAGTCATTTTTTAATTCTTTTTTTTTGAAAAAGGTAGAAGTACAATGCAACATTAAGGCTTCTCTTTATACTTATATTGCCTTCTAGATGCTTCATCAATGCAGCATTACGACTTTTCCAGAAATATATATGTCTAATTGTTGCATTATGAAAGTACAAGTAGATCAAAATGTTGGATTCTAGACTAATGTTAAATAAATATTTCAAACATTAAAAAAACTAAAAATGAGTCTAACCTAGATAACTCAAACGCTCAGCAATGACTTGGGACATGAAGGACAACAAATCTATGTTAATAGACATATCTTTTGTAGCTTAAGATATTACTTTTAGTTAGAGCAGGTTTTGTTTCGTATCCTTCAAATTAAGCTTGCCGAAAATAGTCATATCTCACACCAAAAATATTTAGAATAGCTGAATGAGAAGGAAAAAAAGAAAAACATTAAAAGGGTGGAAGCTTTGTCCAAGTGAGATCATATACATACCAAGCGAAAAATAATCAATACAATTTTAATGATAACAAATCATTCTAACCAGAAAAGTTCTCATGTTTTGAAATAACATACCTCAAAAATTGATTAACACTTCAATCAACTTTAAATCCTTAAAGTACTCATAATATCCACCGATAAAATTTAGTAAAAATGGAACACAAAATCTCATCCTTGAATGTGAAAGAATGATGTTGTTGATGAAGAAATTAGAGATTTGTAAGGGCTTTTTTTATTGTACCTTTAACAGTTCCAGTAGAGAAAACTTGCTTGATACTCAATTAACATTTTTTATTTAATTTGTACTAACAAATACTTATAACAATAATTTTGCAGAAACTAAAACAACAAAGTTTAAAGCATGTAATAAAAATTAACAATTTATTAATATAAGCATAAGTTAATGACTGTAAAAAAGATACCAGGATCTGTAACAATAGAATGAAACAGAATAGAAAAAATTGAGCCCACTGAATGCACAGTGCCCCAATAAAGGAAATTATTCCCCTCTAGTATCCGAAGTTTAAAGGAATAGATCCTCTCAGGATAGAACAATCCTATTCACCAATGTATTGATACAAAAATAGTGGTGTCAGTGAGTCATTCAACAGGAGCAAAGTACACAGATATTTAATTGTTCAGAAGAAAAAGAAGAAATTCAAAATTTTCGTTATTTTAAAATGAGAGGAAATTTCTCTATTTATAGACAACAAAAGGAATTGTGAACAAATGCTCATTGTGTCTTATCGGAAATGTCACAACTCTTTGGAAAAGTTACAACCCTTCGGAAAGGTCACAACCTTTCATAAAAGTCACAACTTTTCATAAAAATTGCAACTTTTCATAAAAGTCGCAACTCTTCATAGAAATTGCAACTCTTCATAAAAGTCACAACTTTTCATAAAAGGGGAATGCTTAGTTTTGGAAATAAAATAAATTAAAAGGGAATCCTTGTTTGTGGTGGCGCCATGTAGGCGGGTCTAGGGTTCTCTTATATATATATATGTATATATATATATGTATATATATATATATATACATATGTATATATATATATGTATATATTTATGTATATGATGATTATAGCTCACAAAGTTGTACCATCTACTATGTCGTAGGTACCTTAAGGTAGAGCTTTGATGATTCTAGTTCAGCTATGACTTTCATTCTTAAAGACACCTAGTTATATACTTTACATGTAACACATGTATCTTTGGCTTCGAACCCAGAGCTTCATCTACTCAAAGTTGTATTCATCTTCCATTTTCTGTAAGTGTTACTGCAGTTTAAGATATTTCTTGTCCCTTTGTTCATCTCTATTCAATTTTCTTTGTGATCAAAGGGGAAAATAGAAATGACAGTTCTTATCTTCAATTTATACCTCTGATTATTTTGTTTCTAACAAAATGGAAAAATAAAAATGAAAGTTTCTATTCATGCAATAGATAAATTTAGTTTTAAATGGATAAAATTTGATTTTCCCATTCAAATTTTCTTTGTGACCAAATGGGTAAATCAAAATGGAAGTTTCTATCTTCACTTTTTTTTTTCAAATTTTGTTTGTTAGCAAAGGGAAAAATCGAAATGGTATTTCTATGCATGCAATAGACAAATTCAGTTTCTTTGTTGCTTTCACTTAATGTTGAATTTGTAATTATAATATATTTTTGGTGGATGGATCTTTAATGTTGTAAGCGGGAATGTAGTCTATTAAAAATTTTAATTCTAATTCTTTGACTATTAACCAATTTTTTGGTGGAAATTTTGAGCTTGCATGTTTCCAATGGGGATTAATATCCCTTAACTTGTGGGGACTAATAAAATACAAAGTTACAAAAACGAATGCTAGAACTTGATTAATTTTGTTTGATCACCGTAATACTACTTTTTGAAATAGAGTTTGTATAGTTAGTTTTCTAAAAAAAAATTCCGGTTCTTGTTCTCATTATTTAAGATACTTAAGGTATAATTATGTTGATGAATGCAAAATACCAAATAAGCATTCTATTTGGTCTACCTTTTCGAAAAGTCTTGTTATATGAGTGATTTGAACAATTCTTCTTGCCGCTATTATTGATAAAGTTATTTTGCTTGAGGATATATTTGGGGGCTTAACATTGATTTTTCATCCTAATAATGTAATCTTTTTTCTACCGATCTTTTAATTTGTGGACTTGGATATCTTCTTTCAATTTTGATCCTACAAACTGGTGACTTTTCCTTGTAATTCTGATGATAATTAGAAAGATGATACAAAGATAATGATTTATTATGTTGTGCGCTTACTAATAAAACTAACTTGATCCAGGGTATCAAAGAAGCTTGAAGTGATGATGATTTATCATTAAGAACTAGGTGGATTGTTATGTTGTTTCTAATCATTTTAATGTTTTAAATTTATAGGTAAAGCAATTTGTCACTTTCTTTTTAGTTATCTTATACCACTTCTGCTTTAATCACATGGGTTCAATTCATTTATTTTTTGTCAACATTTATATTTTATTAGTTCTGACATTATATCTTTATTAGATTGTTAAAGAACATTTCTTAATGACCTCTTTATAGGTTCGTTATATTGAGAATATGATGGTATTTTAGCATTTATAATGCAAGAGTTTATGCTGCCAATTGTGTTTTATATTTGTTTGTCTAATTAACAATTTGTTTGTTCCTAGCTAGAAAGGAATGGTTGTTTTCTTCAGCTTTTGGTTATGTGATTTCCCCCTTTATTGTGATATATAAAATCCACATATATGCTATTGAGTTTAAAAATGTATTATTCTTTTGATTGTTAATTTATATTGGAAGAATTTTTTTTATAGGTCATATTGTACTTAGAATCCTTGGGTCAAGAACAACTATGTGCCGAAGAAATTTTTGTAGTTCCAATCTGCTGGAGAATTGGGAAATATTTGCTCTGCCATCAAGTGGGGCACTATTTTTTTCTTGAAAGCCAATGTCAAGTTCAATTGCCTCAACGTCCAGGGGTAATTAAGTTAGTCTCTATTCAGTGTACAAAGCATCCTGCATTCACACATATCAAGGGGTGTGATATAGACAACCTATCCTAACAGAAGCTTATGGTTATTGAATGTTCAAATTAAAATTGTGCATTATTTTTTTAAGGTTGGGGATCCACTTAATGATCATGAATGTTGGACTAGGCCAGACTTCTCAAAAAAGCCAAACAGGTACTAATCGCATCCTCACTGTCTAATCTTTATTCCACTTGGCCAAACTCCTAAATGTATCCTTATAGTGTTTCCTTGGTTTGTAACTCAGCCTTTTCAGTTTGTCAAAAGCCATAAAGGAATCTATGATGGGGAATGTCCATTCTATTGCTCCTTTTCTGGCTATCATGAAACATGCCTATCTCTTTAGTACTGGTTGATTTCTCATATAATCATTCAAGAGTTAATAACTTTGATGGTCACTCAACTATCAACCTCTTTTCACAGAAAGTCACTCAACTTTCATTTTCAACTCAAAAGTCACTCAACTATGACTTCTTTGCACAGAAAGTCACTCAACTTATTTAATAATTTTTTTCACTAAAAGTTTTTGACATGAAATTTTTATTTTTAGCCAAAATTTTCAGAACCAAATATATATCCATTTAAACCATTTAATGACCCGCCCCATTTAATACGACCTGCTAAAAAAAAAGCTTGAACTTTTTATTTTATCATTAAATCCCCAAATCATTCTCTCTTGTCTCCTAAGCGTTCTTCTTCTTCTTTTCTTTTCCTTTTAATTTCTCAATTTCAAAAGAGCAAAAGCAAGACATCTTGCAATCCTCGTATAATGTATATCAATCTAAAAAGTTTTGCCCTCTTAGAAATTTCCGTTGAAATCGTAACCCAAGAGATTATTGTAATTTTTATTGTTTTTGAAGTTGGAAAACAATAATTTGATCTTTAGGGAGAACAAAGAGGTTATAGAAACTTCAAAAAAAAAAAAACTAGAAAGGTTGATATATTATGTATATGTGAAGAAGAGGTTGAAATTGAGAATTTAAAAAGAAAAAATAAAAGAGAAGAAGAACGTTCAGGAGAAAGAAGGAAACAGGAATTTTTTTAAAATTTTTTTTTCAGCACCAAGAAATGGTGAATTGCTTTAGTCATCATTTTAAGCCACCCACAAAAGAGATTCCGAGGAATGTCAAAATTCCCAGCACAAAGTTTTAAAAGTGAAACAATCAATAACAAACTACAACCAGCTAAAGCAAAGTGGGAAAACAGACAAGAAACAAGAGAATGATTTAGGAAATTAATGATAAAATAAAATTTTGTTAAAAGTGATAGAACATTATTTATTAAGATCATTTGTTTAAAGCTACTAAAATATTCAAGATAGTAAATGCATATGGTTCAACAAAAGTTAATACAATTTCTTACATGTTTCCCAATTGACTTTCAGGTTCTAGGTGTTGTTTCCGCAAATGTTTAGTTATTGTTTGTCAAACTTTCAGAGTTATGGGAACTCCAGTTTATTTCTACATTAAACCTGCTTTTGTATCATTAAATGTCTTAATTTTCGTAAAATTTGTTAGATGGGTGGTAGTAATGGTTCTCCTAGCAGAGGGTTAGTATGGGTGCCAATCACAACGGTTTGAGTCGTGACACATAAGTACCAAGATCTCAATGATACACATTTACTCATGTTTATAACATTTTTTATGTATTAAAATAGAGTTAAGGTATAAAATAAATATGTTTATCATGAACAGTCAATTTGAAATAATTTGTTTTTTTTGTTAACAAGATAATAATATTTATAGCTTAATATTTGGCCATACAAGATAGTGGCAGAGCGTGTCTCCTAGTTACACTACTATGAGGGTTTACACTAATGGGAGGGCTTACACTACTAGGAGGGTTTACAGTAGTAGTCCTAATATATTTATCTAGATTATGATAGGTTTAGTCAGCCTAACAAAACGAGTCCCTGCTATGTTTGCCTCTAACTTTTCCAAGACAAACACCGGCGGATCTTCCAAGCAGCAAAAATAGTTGGCCTGCCTGATAATAGATATTCTTATTATATTTTAATATGATGTAGGAGCACAATTAAAATTCAACCTTGAAGATAGGAGTTTTCCACTTTTAAGTTTATATATATATATATATATATATTATAATAATTATTATTATTATCGCGCTGTTAGAACTAAATAGAAAACTAGAAGATAAGATCGCAGAAATTAATAAAAAATTAGATATTTTATTAGAAAATAAAATCCCTGAAGGAAAACAAAACAGGATAAAAATATACAAGACCTGATTGAACAACTAAAGAAAACAGAAATAACGCCCCAAAAGGATTGACCTAAAGTGACAAAAAGGACAAGGCATGGACCTTTTTTCAAACAGGGGTAGAGCCTCCCAAGAAAGACAAAGGGCCAGTTTCTCTCAAGATAGATTAGGAAATAATATGTTAGCTAGGATAATGAATTCGTCCAGACCTAGTAGCAGTCAACAATTAGATGAAATAATAGATATAGACAAAGATATAGAAATTTTCCAGCAAAATAGATTAAAACTTCTAAACCCACAAGTACTTTATAATACATGACTATTCTCTTCAAAAGCACAATTATACGGACACTATAGAGAAGAACATATGTGCATATCATGAGACAATAGTGAAAGTATAAGTTTAATTAGCAAAGAATCTATGAAAGAAATACAAAAAAGAAGGATGAATCTCATGCATATGCGATTAATAGTAATTGGACTTAAAGGATTAACTAGGAAAAGTCTAGGAACAAAAGTGTTAATTACTTTATATGATGATAGATGGGCAGAATCAAAAAGGTCTATAATAGGTCTAACATAAGTAGATATGACCAACATCGGAGGAATATTTTACTGTAGCTCAGACTTTATGATAAATTCAACCGAATTTGGTAACTACATAAAAATAGGGATTCAAACTATAGGTTAGGAAGAAATGAACTGCGAAAATAATTTGCTAGTATGCCTAGGCTTCATAGGAAAATTAGCCACTAGAAGCAGCTCCAAGTTTAAAATCAAAATAGACGATGCAGTAGGTTTAATGGGAAATAAGGGAATAAAACTAATGAAACCCTTAAAAATAAACTCAGAAGAATATGCTGGTAGAGAATGGGATTTAGAGAAATTCTGCAAAGAGGAAGATTTAAGACCCAATGACCAACTTACATATACTAATAACAAAGGACAGACCTTAATCAAATTTACCAATTATAAATATTTAGACCAAAGGGAAATAGATGAAGACCTCGAAGACAACACCACCGAAACAACAATAAACATGGAAGGAATGAATATTCAGATCATAAAAGAAGATGACTACGAAGTAGATAAATAAATAAAGAAAGCCAAAGAAATACACAAATTAGATACAAAAGCAATCTTCATATGTAAAGGATGCAAACTAAGAGGAATAAACTTCTCTATGGTAGAAAGACACTTTAAAGAATGCAGAGCTAGAACAGATAATTAAGGGTATAGACAGGAGGAAGACGCACAAGAGGAAAGTGATGATGATACAACACGTAGTTTAAAAGAAATTTTGGAAACCGTCTCGACTAGTTCAAGTGCCTTCCAAAAAACTAGACCCGTACCACCGGTAGAATATACCATAGGTAACTCACCAAGGCACAAAGTCTTTAGAGAAGACCCAACTACAGAACCAAAAATGGTTAGACCAATAGGAATAAAAATGCCAATAGAAGTTCCTATCAAACTTCAAGAAGGGGGAGACAGAGGAAAAATACTAAACATAGTAGCACATGACCACCAATTATGGAATTCAGTAAAAGACGCATGGAAATGTATAGTGGTAGCAGACTACATACATCATTACAGTGAAATAGATGCAGAGACCATGTATAGGAATATGGAGACATTTTTAGGAGAATCAATTAAAGGAGTATGGGAAGCATACAAAGTAGCTTACCCTCAAGAGTTCCAAGAATTGGTAGACATGGGACCAAACCCGTACAACTTTACTAATAAAATACATAGCCTAGTAACAGGAGAAGACCCAAATAGTGGATTTGTAGTATTACAAAAGAATGCGTTAAAAAAACTAAAACAACTTAGGAGTAACGTGTTTGACCAAAGTTTAGGAGTAACGTGTTTGACCAAAGTTTAGGAAAGAAACTTTTCAATAAGCTCCCTGGAGCCCTAGGAAGAGAAATAGAAGAATGATGGAATAAAAGAGAAGGAGTGATGCAAAATCTAACAACAAATTGGTCCATAGGACATAAAGTACAGCATATAATGGAGATACTACAAGAAAAATGTACAGTTTATACATGAACTGTTTATACCCATATAATGGGTCATTATTTACTCTTAGTAAATGGTTAGTTCCCTACCCTCTTAGTAACGATGATGTAGGTCTGTTTTTCCTGGTGGTGTATATTCTGATAAACCTTCGGGATTGACTTGAAATTGTGCTGCCATTTTTAAAACTTCTTGGTAAAAAGGATCGTTCATGAAAGGGTTATGTCTTTAAGTTGGTTTAATTTTTCTTTTATTTCTTTAGATTCTTTGTGAAGATGTTCTAGTCTTTTATTTATCTCTTCTATTGTACTATTGTTATTTATGTTATTATTCCTTTATTTAATTTAAACCACCTTTTTATTGGTATCAAAGCTTGTGTTAAATCTTGTATGAGACCAGTAGAACATTTGATAAAAACATCTAATATTTTAAATATATGCCAACCAGAATAGCCAAAAGAAAGCCTTGACCTTACGAAAGACAGATAATAAATGACCAAGAATATCACTGGTATCTTTAAA
Source organism: Solanum raphanifolium (assembly GCA_036250405.1). Lineage (NCBI taxonomy): Eukaryota > Viridiplantae > Streptophyta > Magnoliopsida > Solanales > Solanaceae > Solanum > Solanum raphanifolium. The sequence goes on from JAJOOE010014498.1 coordinate 21,654, forward strand.
AAATAAAAGAAAATTATTCAAGTATATATGACTTTCTAATAGAACAAAGATAACTATATTTAGAACAACGACAGTTATGTCCAAGCTTAATATCATCTGTAGAAATAAATTCAATAAACCAAAAAATTAGACAAATAGATTTACAATTACCAAGAATAGGGTCTATAATTGACCATTACCTCCACCAAATCCGACAAGAACAATACGATAGAAAGAAAAAACTTGGTATCTTGCTTAAAAATACTACAATAGGAAGTACTAAGAATTTAGAATATTTAGACTTAGAAATAATTTCTGAAAAGAAATATAGAAGGCTGAAGCATGGTTCAGTAATCAGGTATAACTTTACAGAAGGAGACCACATCTTACATAACGATAATCATCACTTAAACACTATTACAGACCTTATAATAAATCTAGCAGAAAGCACTCAGTTAAAAGACGATAGAATACTAAAGTCAACAGAAATTTTAGAAAGACTGCAAAATCAACATAAAAAATTATTAGAAAAAATAGAAATTAAATTCGATTTCTTAAAAACGGAACAATTAGATATAAATATAAAATTACAAGGGATTATAGCAAATAATAATAAGATAAATAACAATAGTACAATAGAAGATATAAATAAAAGACTAGAACATCTCCACAAAGAATCTATAGAAATAAGAGAAAAATTAAACCAACTTAAAGACTTAACCCTTTCATGAACAATCCTTTTTACCAAGAATTTTTAAAAACGGCAGCACAATTTCAAGTCAATCCCAAAGGTTTATCAGAATATACACCACCAGAAAAAACAGACCAAATAGGAGTGAAACAGAATATTATAATAATTTTCGCGCTATTAGAATTAAACAGAAAACTAGAAGATAAGATCGCAGAAATTAATAAAAAATTAGATATTTTATTAGAAAATAAAATCCTTGAAGAGAAAACAAAACATGATAAAAATATACAAGACCTGATAGAACAACTAAAGAAAACAAAAATGATGCCCCTAAAGGATAGACCTAAAGTTACAAAAAAGGACAAGGCATGGACCTTTTTTCAAACAGGAGTAGAGCTCCCCAAGAAAGACAAAGGGCCAGTTTCTCTCAAGATAGATTAGGAAATAATATGTTAGCCAAGATAATTAACTCATCCAGACCTAGTAGCAGTCAATAATTAGATGAAATAATAGATATAGACAAAGATATAGAAATTTTCCAGCAAAGTAGATTAAAACTTCTAAACCCACAAGTACTTTATAATACAAGACTATTCTCTTCAAAAGCACAAATATACAGACACAATAGAGAAGAACAAATGTGCATATCAGGAGGCAGTAGTGAAAGTATAAGTTTAATTAGCAAAGAATCTATGAAAGAAATACAAAAAAGAAGGATGAGTCTCATGCATATGGGATTAATTGTAATTGGACTTAAAGGATTAACTAGAAAAAATCTAGGAACAAAAGTGGTAATTACTTTATATGATGATAGATGGGCAGAATAAAAAAGATCTAAAATAGGTCAAACAGAAGTAGATATGACCAACAACGGAGGAATATTTTACTGTAGCCCAGACTTTATGATAAATTCAACCGAATTTGGTAAGTAAATAAAAATAGGGATTCAAACTAAAGGTTACGAAGAAATGAACTATGGAAATAATTTGCTAGTATGCGTAGGCTTCGTAGGAAAATTAGCCACTAGGAGCAGCTCCAAGTTTAAAATCAAAATAGACAATGCAGTAGGTTTAATGGGAAATAGATGAAGACCTCGAAGACAACACCACCGAAACAACAATAAACATGGAAGGAATGAATATTCAGATTGTAAAAGAAGACGACTACGAAGTAGATAAATCAATAACGAAAGCCAAAGAAATATACATATCAGATACAAAAGCAATCTTCAGATGTAAAGGCTACAAACTAAGAGGAATAAACTTCTCAAGGGTAGAAAGACACTTTAGAGAATGCAGATCTAGAACAGACAATTACGAGTATAGACAGGAGGAAGACACACAAGAAGAAAGTGATGACGAGACAACACGTAGTTTAAAAGAATTTATGGAAACCGCCTCGACTAGTTCAAGTCCCTTCCAAAAACCACAACCGTACCACTAGTAGAATATACCATAGATAACTTACCAAGGCACAAAGTCTTTAGACAAGACCGAGCTATTGAACCAGAAATGGTTAGACCAATTGGAATAAGAATGCCAATAGAAGCTCCTATCAAACTTCAAGAAGGGGGAGATAGAGGAAACATAATAAATATAGTAGCACATGACCCCCAATTATGGAATTCAGTAGACGTATGGAAAGGTATAGTGGTAGCAGACTACATACATCATTACAGTGAAACAGATGCAGAGACCATATATAGTTATATGGATACCTTTTTAGGAGAATCAATTAAAGGAGTATGGGAAGCACACAAAATAGCTTACCCTCAAGAGTTCGAAGAATTGGTAAGCATAGGACCAAACCCATACAACTTTACTAATAAAATACACAACCTAATAACAGGAGAAGACCCAAATAGTGGATTAGTAGTATTACAAAAAATGCGTTAATAAAACTAGAACAACTTAGCATAAATAATTGGTGCCTTATAAAGAACTTCCTAAAAGACTTCTTCTACTAATTCTCCTTAAGCGTTAACGCGTTTGATCAAAGTTTATGAAAGAAACTTTTCAATAAGCTCCCTGGAGCCCTAGGAAGAGAAATAAAAGAAAGATGGAATAAAAGAGAAGGAGTAATGCAAAATCCAACAATGAATTGGTCCATTGGACATAAAGTACAACATGTAATGGAGATGCTACAAGAAAAATGTACAAACATCCAAATACAAAAACTGTTGAAACAAAGAGAGACTGATTTCTGTATAAATATATATACAATGCAAAATTACGATCAAAGTAAACCACAAAGAAAGTATAAAAAGTCATGTCAAAGTAGACAGGAATACAAACCTAGGAGAAAGTACTATTTAAGAAAATCAACTGCAAGAAAACCCTATCTAAATAAAGACAGACATGTAAGAAAACATAATAATAATAAGATTTATAAAACTAGATTAGCTTGTTTCACAAGGGGAAGTGAAGAACATCTGGCTAATACTTGTCCAGGAAGAAACAATAGTAGGACAAGAAATGCCCAGCTTATAGAAGAATTCCAAGAAACCCTGATAAATGTAGACGAATATATGTCAGATAACGAAAGTATATATTCAGTAATAGGTTTAAATGCCATAGAAGGAAAAAGTCAAGACTCATCGGACTAAGAAAGAGAAACATTAATAAACGAAATAGGATTAGAGAAGCAAGATTTAAATAACCTAAATAACCACACCTTTGTCAATATACAATGTGACCAGAAATTTTCCAAGGGAAAAAGGTTTAGACAGCCAGGGATGTTTTAATTGCACAGGATATCCAAGTAAATATAGAAGAGCAAAGTGCATGAATTGCTACTTACAAGGATGCATCTGGTGCATTGATAAGGTGTTCAAAATTAAAGTCAAAGCCGAACAAATTATCACAAAAGAAAAATTGCTAAAAGCATTAGAAGATAGGATAGATAATTTAGAAGAAAGAATGGGCAAACTAGAAAAAGGGAAAGGCGTAGAAATAAAGGAAACTAGCCAAATCAACAATAAACCGCCCGAACTAGAAATAGAACTCTTAAACAAAAAGGAAGAAGCCACGTCTTTTGAAGGATTAACTTGTAACAAAGACAAAAAAATTAATACCATAAAAATCTTGACTAGAATAAAAATTCAAGACTATGAGATAGAAACCCTCGCTCTATTAGATTCAGGATGTATGAAGAGTAAAATAAATAGATGCAACTTGCCCCCAGAAGTAATAAAATATTTCCCAGAGCCACAAAGCGCCATGCAAATGGACGGATCCTCTAATATATATGAGAATTACGTTAGTGATGCAAAAATAAGTTTTTTAAACACTTGTGCAAACTTCTATAAACCTACCTATAAGTTGAAAAAGATCTGAATAAGAGATCTAAATATTAGGGTAGACTTTGTTTTAGGATTAGATTTCCTACTACATAATAATGGAAGTTGTCTCCTTACTAGAGATGGAATAATATTCTCAAAAAACACTACTCAAACCACAATAACAACCGAATCTATTCCAACAAAATCTAGATATCTTACAGACACTAGTGACCTTAGCCCAAATACTCCAAAAAAATGCGACAAAGGAGAAGATGGCATATGTACCAAGATACATATTACATATGAAAAAGAAGAAATTGAACTATTTTTTGCGTTTCAGATACAGACGATGTAGAGAAGAATTACACCTTAATAGAAATAAATACAGAGCTTTACAACTTTAAAAAGGGATTACAACACATACGAGTAATAAAAAATCAAAAGGATCTAGAAGAAGTAATTCTAATTCTAGATAAACTAGAAATAATTGGAGAAAGACCCTTGAAACATCGGGACGCCAATCACATAACCTGCAGACTAGACATAATTAACCCAGAATACACAGTATAAACAGCCTCAATAGAATCAACAAATGAAGACCTAAAGGAATTCTAAGATCAAATAAAAGAGTTACTAAAGTTAGGAGTAATCAGAAGATCAACATCAAAGCATAGATCAATAGCGTTCATGGTAAGAAATTATAGTGAAATATAAGGGGAAAAGCAAGAATGGTTATAAATTACAAAAGACTCAATGATAACACCCGAATGGACGGATATAAGCTACTAGATAAAATAGAGCTAATAAATAGAATACAAGGAACAAAGATTTTTAGTAAGTTCGATTGTAAGTCCGAATATTGGCAAGTAAAAATGCATGAGGATAGTATAGAATGGACTGTTTTTACATGTCCAGAAGGACATTTCGAATGACTACTAATGCCTTTCGGACTAAAAACAACCCCTCCAATATTTCAAAGGAAAATGGATAGTATGTTCAGAGATTATAAAAACTTTATTCTTGTATACGTAGACGATATTTTAGTATTTAGTAACAATACTAAAGAACATCTAGGTCACTTACAAACAATCTTTAAGCTATTTGTAGACAACGGTATCATAATTAGTAGAAAAAAATGGATTTATGTAAAAACCTCATAAATTTTGTAGGAGTAGAAATTGGAGACGGAAAAATTAAAATACAACCTCACCTAGCAAAGAAAGTCCTAGACATGCCAGACAAATTAGACAAGACAAAAGATTTACAAAGAAATCTAGGGATTTTAAATTATGCAAGGAATTTTATAAAAGACCTAGGAAAAATAACAGGACCCCTATATTCAAAAACAGGAACTAATGGACAAAAGACATTCAACACGGAAGATATAAAGTTAGTGCAAAAACTCAAACATATGGTTAGAACCATACCAGACTTATCACTCCCATTAGAAACTGACTACCCAATAGTCGAAACGGACAGAAGCCTAGAAGGGTGGGGAGCAGTACTTAAAACAAGAAAAAATAAGTACGAAGACAAAAAAATGAAAGAATCTGCGCCTACCAAAGCGGAAAATATAAAGAAAAGGGAAACATGAGTAGTATAGACGCTCAAATATTAGTGGTAATCTATGGCCTAAATAGTTTTAAACTATATATTATTAATAAAAAGGAAATTTTAGTAAGAACTGATTGCGAAGCTATTGTAAGATTTCATAAAAAAATAGATGGAAAAAGTAGTAGTAAAAGAAGATGGTTAAATTTTTTAGATGCCACGTAAATATATAATATCCCTGGAACATATCAAAGGGAAGGATAATCGTTAGCAAATCAACTTAGCAGACTCATGAAGACTAACTGTTTATTTTCAGCATGGGCACTACAGGGAAAGCCAAAGCCAGGGCCTCCAACTCAAGCAGCACTACAGACGGAATAGACAAAGACTTATATCTCTAGACTTTACTAAAGAATACTTTGTTCAAACCCCAAACGAAATTAAATGAAGCAAGATTGAACACCCCAAGCATTGAGAGACTGCATTTTGGAAGACAAAATTTAATATTTTACCCTCATCCAACTTAAGTTTCAGAATAAAGCCAGAATCAAAGATAGATAGACCACAGAGATGTCTGATAGACAATTTATGGATAGCATATAACAAAGTGCCACGAGACAATAGTTACTTCATTTCTCTGATGAATTCGCTAAGCCATTATTTTACAGAAAAAAATGAAGACAAAAAAATCAAGTTTTATGTGGTAGTCCAAGGAAGACTAGCCATAATTTTTCAGACATGGACGGAAGTAATAGATTCAATAAAAGACTTCCCCACTCCCCTCTTTAAAGGATACAATGACCTAAATGAAACTCTGGATTACGCAAGGGGAACTCTTGGACCAAATTATTTTCTAAGTCCAACCTTAAGACAAATCACAAATCCTTTCCCACAATATAATATCCGGAAAGACACAGACAAAATAATATTTTGCGACCATTGCTCTACAATGACAAACGACTTCAAAAGACAAAACCAGACCATTGAGAGGCTCGAAAACGAAAAAGAAAAAATGACGCAACACATCTACCATTTACAAGAAAGAATCAAAATTTTACATTTCGAAATCAATCAGACCCAACCATTACAAACATAGGATCATCCAAAAGAACAAACGAGTTCTACATCTCAGTCTAAAATGGATAAGAAGGGTGTACATTCCCCAAAGAATGTAGAAGAAGCTATTGTACTAGCTAAAGGTACAACTCAACCCATTCAAACGGTAGCGAGTAAAGACTTATCAAATCAGTTGATGGCTAACACTTTGCCAAAAAGTGTAAGAATATTACCAGGTAGTTTTAATATAACAAGAACTACAAAACAAGGAAAAAAGACTAAAGGATTCTTGTTAAAAAGAAAGAAAAACAAGAGAATTGAACAAATGACACAAAATTCCCTCCAGAAGTTACTTAGTGAAAAGACCAAAGAAGTCATAAGTGAAAATCCAAACCCGAACCAGAAACTCCAGACACAGAATATTCAGGAAGTAACGATTATAGAAGTGAATAAAATCCATCCCTGGAACAGTTTGACCAAGATCCAAACGAAGAAAACGAATTAGGGATGAGTTTCGACACTATAATGTTACACAACTTGGACACGTAGAAAATACGTAAGCAATGACGAATCAAGAGAAAAGACAAAGAAAGATAGGTAAGCCATGATGTAATACACCACTAGTCTAAAGCTGACAAGAAAGAGACACCACTAGTCTAAAGCTGACAAGAAAGAGGACAAAAATTTTGAAACTTTTTCAAAGCCATGTGACAATGGGGGCCAAAGAGCACCCGACAGGTAAACGAAAGACTATTCAACATTTTGAAATTCGAATTTCAAATTTGGAGAAAGCCATCCTCGCCTATAAATACTAAACTATTTTCAAGAAGAAAGTAGAGAGCAAGAGCAAGCGGAGCATAGCAAAGAAGAAGAATTAGTTTTAAGAGTTAGCTTTACATATTTCCCTTCCCTTCAAAAAAAAAAAAAGAGTGAAGTGAGTTTGTAAAAAAAAGTGAGTGTTTAGTTTTTGAATTAGCTGCAAAGTCACTCGGGGACTCCCGAAAGAGAAACCTCTCTCCGACCACTATCAATGTAAGTAGTTATCTATTTTCTAGATCTTAGTAGTTTCTCCCAGTTTATGTATATTGATATTATGTACTATAGTACTGTTGTTATATAATATAATGTTCATACATGAACTATTTATACTTATATAATGGGTCATTACTTACTCTTAGTAAATGGTTAGTTCTCTATCCTCTTAGTAACAATGATGGATTAACCTGCAAATAGCTAGGGAAGTTCAAAGTCCGCCATGGTCAGAGAATCAAAGGACTGTGTATCCCGGGGTTTGGTTAAAGAAGAAGTTACTAAGAACATAGGCTAAAGAAAAGAGATGAACAGAGTAAAAAAAAAGTAATTTAAAATTTTGGGGAGAAATTACATAGATTTAGAAACAACAAACTACTAAACTAGATAAGGGAACCGGAGGAGGGATTACTGAGTAGGATTTTACAACATAATTCACAAACACACATAATTCACAAACGCATCATTTTCAATCTCCCCACCTTTATTTAATTCCTTTATTTAATTTAAACGACCTTTTTATTGATTTTTACTTGCCAAAAAAACCACACCCGTACCACCGTTAGAATATACCATAGGTAACTTACCAAGGCACAGAGTTTTTAGACAAGACCCAGCTACAGAACCACAAATGGTTAGACCAATAGGAATAAGAATGCCAATAGAAGCTCCTGTCAAACATCAAGAAGGGGGAGATAGAGGAAAAATACTAAACATAGCAGCACATGACCCCCATTTATGGCATTTAGTAATAGACGTATGGAAAGGTATAGTGGTAGCAGACTACATACATCATTACAGTGAAACAGATGCAGAGACTATGTATAGGTATATGGAGACCTTTTTAGGAAAATCAATTAAAGGAGTATGGGAAGCATACAAAGTAGCTTACCCTCAAGAGTTCCAAAAATTGGTAAACATGGGACCAAACCCGTACAACTTTACTAATAAAATACACAACCTAGTAACAGGAGAAGACCCAAATAGTGGATTAGTAGTATTACAAAAGAATTCGTTAATAAAACTAGAACAACTTAGCATAAATTATTGGTGTCATCTAAAGAACTTCATAAAGACTTTTTCTATTATTGCGCCATAAGCGGTAACGCGTTTGACCAAAGTTTAGGAAAGAAACTTTTCAATAAGCTCCCTGGAGCCCTAGGAAGAGAAAAAGAAGAAAGATGGAATAAAAGAGAAGGAGTACTGCAAACTCCAACAGCGAATTGGCCCATAGGACATAAAGTACAACATGTAATGGAGATACTACAAGAATAATGTACAAACATACAAATACAAAAACAGTTGAAACAAAGCGAGACTGATTTCTGTAAAAAAATATATACAACGCAAAATTATGATCAAAGTAAACCATAAAGAAAGTATAAAAAGCCATATCAAAGTAGACAGGAATACAAACCTAAGAGAAAGTACTATTTAGGAAAATCAACTACAAGAAAACCTTATCTAAATAAAGACAGACATGTAAGAAAACATATTAATAACAAGATTTATAAAAATAGACTAGCTTGTTTCACATGCGGAAGTGAAGAACATCTGGCCATTACTTGTCCAGGAAGAAACAATAGTAGGACAAGAAATGCCCAGCTAATAGAAGATTTCCAAGAAACCCTGATAAATAAAGACGAATATATGTCAGATAACGAAAGTATATATTTATTAATAAGCATAAATGCCATAGAAGGAGAAAGACAAGACTCATCGGACTCAGAAGGAAAAACATTAATAAACTAAATAGGATTAGAGAAGCTAGACTTAAATAACCACAACTTTGTTAGTATACAATGTGACCACGAATTTTGCAAGGGAAAAGATTTAGACAGCTAGCGATGTTTTAATTGCACAGGATATCCAAGTAAAGATAGAAGAGCAAAATGCATGAACTGCTACTTGCAAGGATGCATCTGGTGCATTGATAAGGTGTTCAACATTAACGTCAAAGACGAACAAGTTATCACAAAAGAAAAAATGCGAAAAGCATTAGAAGATAGGATAGATAATTTAGAAGAAATAATGCGTAAAATAGAAAATAGGAAAGGCATAGAAATAGAGGAAACTAGCCAAATCAACAATAAACCGCCCGAACTAGAAATAGAGCTCTTAAACAAAAAGGAAGAAGCCACGTCATTTGAAGGATTAATTTGTAACAAAGACAAAAAAAATTAATACCATAAAATTTTTTACTAGAATAAAAATTCAAGATTATGAAATAGAGACCCTCGCTCTAGTAGATTCAGTATGTACGTAGAGTATAATAAATAGATGCATCTTGCTTCCAGAAGTTATAAAAGATTTCCCAGAGCCACAAAATGCCATGCAAATGGACGGATCCTCTAATATATATGAGCATTACGTTAGTGATGCAAAAATAAGTTTTTTAAACACTTGTGTAGACTTCTATAAACCTACCTATAAGTTAGAAAAAATCTGGGTAAGAGATCTAAATATTAGGGTAGACTTTGTTTTAGGATTAGATTTAATGGAAGTTGTCTCCTTACTAGAGATGGGATCATATTCTAAAAAAACACTACTCAAACCGCAATAACAACTGAATCTATTCCAACAAAATCTAGATATCTTACAAACAATAATGAGCTTAGCCTAGATTCTCCAAAAATAATGCGACAAACGAGAAGAGTGCACTTGTACCAAGATACATATTACAGATGAAAAAGAAGAAATTGAACTATTAGAACTTAGCGTTTCAGATACAGACGATGTAGAGAAGAATTACACCTTAATAGAAATAAATACAAAGCTTTACGACTTTAAAAAGGGATTACAACAAATAGGTGTAATAAAAAATCAAAAGGATCTAGAAGAAGTAATTCTAATTCTAGATAAACTAGAAACTAAGATCTAGAAGAAGTAATTCGAATGGCTAGTAATGCCTTCCAGATTAAAAACGTCCCCTCCAATTTTTCAAAGGAAAATGGATAATATATATATATATATATATATATATATATATATATATATATATATAT
>JAJOOE010014499.1:0-27940 GCA_036250405.1 Solanum raphanifolium
TTAATATATTAATAATATATATATATATATATATATATATATATATATATATATATATATGCAGCTTAATTAATCAAGTAGATGTAATAATAGCCTACTTAAAATTTTGTAGAAACTTAACCAAATTTTGAGTGTTAACATCAAACTAATAAATACAAAAATAAGTATATTTATTTACATATACATTTGTTACTAGATTATAGTTTATATTTTTTCTGCCTCAATTTATATGTCGTTATTTCTCTTTCACGTGTACATTTATTGAATATACTCTCATTTATGTCTTAAGACATAATCTCTTTTCATTGAATATATCATTGAAGTATTTGTAATCTTCAAAAAAAAAAAACTATTAACGTTAAAATGAAATAATAATCAACTTTATCTTAAATTTTCTAAATGACAAATAATTTGAGATAACAATTTTAGAATTATTTCACGATAAATAATTTGAGAGAGATGGAGCAAGAGATATGTATTTTTACTTCAGCTAATTAAGATAATTAACTTCACTAATTTAAATAACCATTGGTTTCTCATAAAATATATTTATGAGCATAATAAAATTAACAATGCTCTTATTTTTTACTTATTAATTTAGTATAAAGTATATATAATTACTACCTGTAAATCAAGGGAAGGTTCGTCAACTTTCTCAAGGCTAGCTGACTGCAACTTATACTTTCCAAGAATATCCTTCATGCTGCATTTATAAATAAGAAAATTAATTATTCTCTTAATTAATTCAAGTCTTAATCAATATATATAAATAATTTTGAACCTAACTTGATCTCAAACGCCACCAACTAAACACCTCAAAAATTGAACATCTGGAGTGTGCACAATTTAACATGTGTCAAATAAATTATAAATTTGGATAGGTCTGATTTTGATAACATGATTAAAAAAAATGAATTTGATTCCAACTCAACTTTAAAAAAAAAACTAACTTATAAGATAAGAATTATCTGAATTTGCATAGAAAAATTCGAGGTAAACCGCTCTCTAACTAGCAACTTCATAACAGGGGGTCTCGAATTCAAAATTTCTGATTGAGAATGAGGGTATACTTATTATCACTCTGCCACAAACTTTGTTGCTTAATACATATATTTATATCTATTAAATTATTTAATTATAATAAATAAATTGATTTGATATAAACATCTGATCGGGTAACTATTTGTCATATCATTAGTTAGTTCCTAATTGGGAAATAAGTTATTATTGTAGCAGCAAAATCCTTTAATTCTGGCCCTCCCATTTGTACTAGTAGTAATTGACATATCTTGTCTTAGCCAGTAAATAAATGACTGTTGAAATTGAATGATTTGACTAAACAAGGATTACTGACACTAAATTTAAATGTTGTCGGAGTAAACCACTTGATTATTTACAAAATTAACTTTCTAGGTAATTTTATCAAAAAAAATTACTACTGTAATAGTTTTATAAAAATAGTATAATTAACTTAGTAGGCAATTGCCCATTATTTAAAAAAAAAAAAAAAAAATCACTTCATTTGAAATTTTAAAAGTTGGTGTAGATCAAAGTTGATGTAATTTGACTATCAAAAAGCAAAATATGACAACTAAAATATTCTTATTTTATGTAGTACCTTTTCATTTTCAATTCGTCCCAAAAAAGAATATAATTTTACTATAATTAAAAATAATTTAACTTTAAAATTCCTTTTTTTATGAAATTATATACAACTACACAAATACATCTAACAATTGTCTTAGATTACAAATTTAAAAAAAAAGTCTTTTTCTCTTAAATATTAGATCAAGTTAAACAATGTCACATAAAATGAGACGGACTTATTCCACAAATCATTTTTTCAAAATCTAAAATTATACATCAATTAATATGAATATTGTAATAAAATACTCAAATATAAAATCCAAAATAGACAAGTAAAAATGAACGAAAAGAGTATATATTTTACATAATAAAGAAGTATCTAGATGATCAAAAACAGAAGTAAATTTCCTAGGGTTTCTAATTAATTCACTGTTTTTTAGGACATAAATAACAAAAAGGGGTAATTAAATGTGAGACACGAGGTTTTCTTGTTTGAAGAAACCCTATGAAACTACAGTTTATTTGTTTGTCTTTGCCATGGTAGAAATACCCTTCTTTGCTCCTCTTGTCACAACAAACCAGACAAATCTTTATCCCGATCGAAAATAATTTTTCTATCTTACAAAAATAAAGGTAAAATTTGTGTATATTCTATCATTCTCAAACTCGATTGAATATTATATTATTATTGTAAAGTGTGCACTCTTAATTCACAAGGTATAGATAATGTATGATCTTATTAATGATGGAGCTAACTTTTTCACTAATAACAAATCAAATACGAAGAAGTTAAGGAATTCAACGTATGTTAGATATATACAGAACAATAATTTTGATATCATATACTCCTTCGTTTCAATTTAATTTGTTGAGTTGAAACGAAGTTCATATTGTTTTTAAATCATGTGATCTTAAGCTACATACTTGTGTTTAATGTACCTAAATATTGATTGAGTTTTGTAGTCTTAAATATACCACGTAGGATATTGGGCGTAAGAATTACTCCCTACATCTGTTTTAGCCTTTTTCACGTTCATTATGAAAAACAATTAACACAACGTATTATTAATTGAGTTATCCGTATATAAATTACTCCAATAATTAGATGTTTTAAAATTAATCACTGTTAAGAACAAGTTAGTGGTTCTTTAATATATATAAAGGTATAGTTGAAAACATTTACTAACTAATCATTGTCTTAAATTCCTAAAATGATCATTCTTTTTTGGACTATATTTTTTTTTTTGCCAAAACGACCCTTATTTTGTTAGACGAAAGGAATACAAAATATAAAAATTTACATTTTTTTAATAAATAGATTAAAACAAAAAAAAGTAACACAAATAAATTAGGCCACCAAACAAATAAACACCTTAGCTTACACCCCCTAGCTCCTTCGAAACATCCTACCAACCCAAATTTTTGATTATATTTAACATCATTGTCGAAAATGATATCTCAGGATAGCTAATCTCATCTTCTAAAGTTAGATAACTAATCTCGAAATTATAAAATTATTTTTATTCCATATTGATAGTGGAATAACAACCCTGTAATAACTTATTCCCCAACCAAACAAGCCCTTAGTTTATATTAATGATAGGATAATAATGGTAAAACTACTTAAAGACTCATAACTAAACACGCATAAAATAATCCTTCATTTTATCTCGAGATTTTACCTGGTGCTAGCAAAATCAAATAGCTTCCCAGTAGCAGAGAAAATGATAAGAGCAACATCAGCATCACAAAGAACAGAAAGCTCTTCAGCTTTCTTAAAAAGCCCTCTTCTCCTCTTTGAAAATGTCACTTGTCTTGCTGTTATATTATCTATCTTCTTTATTTTTATCTTCTCCCTTGCCATCCTTAAAAAATAAATTTTAAAAAAATCATATACTATAATTAGTTTATATATCACCAAAATTCACTATATTTACAATCTATAACAGTATAATTTCATAAGTAGAATCTGAAAAGAGTAGAATGTACGCAGATCTTATTCTTACCTGTTGAGAAGCCGTGTTATTAGATGATAACTATTATCTTTCTTCAGACCTTCAAGAAATCTTACAAACTATCACAAAAGATATAAATAGTAAGAAATTATAAGAAACCCTAATTAAAGAGGAAAACCTCAGATCTAGTTAGAAAACCCTATAAAAATGGACCAATAATTGAGTATATAAATGTGTAGACCTAATTTTGGAGATGGAATAAGCACTATTCACTTGTTGTTCTTGGAATTGAAGAGAAAAAAAAAAGTAAGAGGAATTTTTTAAATTTTATGTTGGAAGATATTATTGGAGAACTCCACCAATTGAAACCTAGAGAGAGAGAGGGAGTGGTTGGATGCTATTGTTACATCAAAATATGGAATGTGCAGCTTTACTTTTTATGGTAAAAAGGGGATGTTTTAACCTCTCATTTGCCACATTTGCTCAACTTGACACTTGTCAGGATTACTTATAGTAACTACTATTAGTAGCATCGTAAAAGAGTATGATGCAGTTGATGAAGTTATTTTTTTCTTAATAAGAAGTCTCAAATTTGAATTTTGAGAATAGAAAAATTTGTGGTAGGAAGTGTTTCCTTAGAATTAGGTGCCCATTTTTAATGTTATTAATCAATTTTTTCCATGTTCGATTCTACTCTAATATGTTACTCCCTCCATCCCATTTTAGGTGAGGTACGTAGTTTGACTCGGCACAGAGTTTAAAAATAAAGAAAGACTTTTAAAACTTGTGATCTAAAATGAATGATAGAAACTTATGTGACTATAAATTAGTTCATCAAGGGTAAAATGGACATTTTAAAGTTAAATTGTTACTTAATATAGAAATGTTTCATTCTTTTTAAAACTGACTAAAAAGAAAAGTGAGTCATATAAATTGGGACAGAGAGAGTAGAATATTATTTGTGAATGTTATTATGATTGAAGAGACAACCAAGAGGTTTGCCTCTATGCAAAAGAGTGTGTAATAGCTCATTGATCGACCATTTTGACGCCAAAGATGAAAGGGCCGCTAAGCGATTTGTCGGATTAGTTAGACTTTGATGTGTATACTGGACACTGGTTGGCAAACTAAAAAAACAATTACTATTAATAGGTGTTTGGTGATTTTGGGCATAATTTTAAATCTTAAACCCTTTGAAAAGCAATATTTCAAGTTGAAATTTTAAAGATATCTGATTTAGTGCAATAGAAGGAATCTAACAAAAAATATCACGAATCAATTCCCTCTACTAATTAACGTCTTCTCAATTGAGCTCATACTAATTTCCCACAAGATTCCAAAACAAAAAAAAAGAAATCCAAAGTTTTGGTTTCTTTAGTCTATGAAATATATAAGTTTATTCCTTCATAGGTTGATTGGTCTCTTAATAAATCCAAACTATAGGTGGAAATAGTCAAACATAATAAGTATTAGAAACTTGAATGGAGTATTGTTTGGGTCATCAGTCTAGTAGGAGTATTTTAGTAATATTTTTATTTTAAAATAAATAAAAAAATTGGGGTAGGTGAAGGGAAAATACAGACCAACAAAGCTACTAAGATTTTTTGGAGTATTTTTAATAATTAATGTCATAAATTTTTTTTTTTTTTTTGCATATATGGTTAATAATGGAAGAAATTAAAGTGGAGGAAATAATCCTAGCCTTTTATAATTTGCATGAACACGTGGCCTTATCATATTCAAATTAAACTACAATTATATACGTGGACAAAAAACATCAAGTACATGTCTTTAAAAGTGATTAAATACATAGAACTTAGATTATTTGATAAAAGGACCCTTTTGACCAGAGGCTTATCTAAGGGGATGTTACCGGATTCACGTGAACCCATGGTCCCCTCGAAATTATATATAGTAATATTATATTTTTAAAAAAAAATTGAAATATAGATGTGTGAAAGCACACTTGGAGTATCACATAATGCAATTATGACTAGGTGCACCTCTATTCGCGAGGTTAGAAATCTGAATTTTATATTTATCTTGTTTTATTTTTCTTTCTAAAATTAGATAACACTTCTTTAAGTGGTAATTGGTAGTACTTTTGACATTTTAATTAATTCATAATTTTAAAATTTTAACGGTTTTCAGTAGTAAAAACTTAAATATCGAACTGATCCAATTTATATCATAAATTAACTTTTTTATAATAGTGCACCCATCGTCTCAAAATCCTGGATACGCCTCTGCTTTTGACATTATTTCCAGGCATAAAATATGCAATTATGTCTTACTAGATTTAGCCCATAATTACTCACGTCTTAATTTATGTAACATCATTTGATCGTAAAGTTTAAGAGAAAAAAAAAGAGAGATTTATGATCGAAAACAAATCAATAATTATATATCTGATTATAAATCATTTCATTAAGAATAAAGGGAGAATTTCAAAAACAAATTCTTATTAATTAAAGAAAAGTGATTTTTTTCCGATAAATTGCAAGTTTTTTTCGATTTCTAATGATTGGGCTAAATATTGGGCCTTCAATGTTCAGCACCTCTTATGATTGGGTTTATGTTGGGCCTTTAAAACTCCTTATTGTGATAAGGCCTATTTCTTTGACTGTTTAATATTGGGTTGGGCCTCATTAGCCCAATGGGATCGATTCCTGGAATGGGCCTTACTAATATAAATCGGATGATTTGCACAAATAGAATCTTTTAGTGTCATCGTTTAAATTTCGATATCATTTAAAAAAGTTATGCAAAAATAGCTATGTGATTAGAACTTTGTAGTAGAGCTATGTATCGTCACGATTTTGATCGATGAGAAAAACTTATTTCGTCTCAAATTCTGGCAATTTGTCGATATTAGTGATTGGATCCAAATTAGTCATGTCATGAATTTTGGTGACCTGTCAGAATTTGTGACGAAATATCATGACTAGTTATGTATAATTTTCATCGCTGCTATGGACGGGTAATCCAAATCCCCAAAAGATTTCGTTGTTCTTTTTTTTCCCTCTTCTAATGTTGTTGTATTTATATCAATTCAATTTATTGTTTTCATTAAATAGGTAACAAAAATTATATTTTTGACGAAAATAATCATGGAGAGGGGAGAATAACTAGACAAAGTTAATTCATGAATTTAGCTGAGAAATTGACAAATTACTAAAATTGAATTAATGGGTAGATGCATGGATGTTATAAGCAGACACTACATCTTTCCTATTATTTTTCATTTGCAATAAAGTGATATAAATATGTTTTAATTTTTGCATTCAAAATTATAAGATGTTAGTTCCAGATTATTCTTCTAATAAGGTACAATAATTATTTCTAGTGATAATTAACTGCACAAATATCTCTTGAAATTTCAATTTGCAATACAATCATCATTTCTTGTGATTTTATCTATTAAACATAACTTCCTTTTCCTTAATCAATTTTAATTCATGAATAAAACTCAAAAACTATTTTGGATGAACAACTAAAGATGCATGCATTAGGATATATAGACAATTCTTTAAATTTATTAGGGTATTTTATTTACTCTTAAAGTAATTCGTGTTTAATTGAATACCTCAATTTTTAATATAGTGTTTCAATTAGATATTTTTAATTAAAATAACAAATACCCCCTTCTATATTCTTGTCCTCTCTCTTTTTTGCCCTTAATAAATCATAATTAATAAATATATTTTTACTAATTTCACTCTTTAATTCTTTTTCTTATTATATACATTATTCATCAATATCAAAATCAACAATAAAAGAACTTTACAATATTTACTCTCAAATAATTCAATTTTAAATTGATGTAGTTAATTTTATCTTGATTTAAAACATACCCCTTCCGTTCCTTTTTTAGTTGCGATGTTACGCTTTTCAAGAGTCAATTTGACTAACTTTCAAACCCAAATTAGATTACATTAATTCAATATTTTAAAATCAAAATTTAGTAATTCATAAACTAAATAAAAAATTCTCTAAATTGTAAAAACTTTTTATAGCAATATGATAAAAAAAGAAGAAAAATTGTATATAATAGCAAATTATTAATTCAAATTAAATGCTATAAACATAGTTTGATTTAATTGTACCACATAGCAATTTGTTGCTCTCTCTCCTGGTGAATCTCGCTTGCCACTCTCGTTCTCTCCCTTGCCTCTCTCGCTTTTATACAAACGCAAATGTATAAAATGCGTTTGTGTTTGTATAAAGTGAGAGAAAATTGTATATATACATATATTTTCGTTTCCCTCTTCCAGATCTCGCTCTCCAGTCTCTCCCTCGCCTCTCTCACTTATACAAACAGAAATGTATAAATTGTGCTTATGTTTGTATAAAGCGAGAGAAAATTGTATATACACATGCAAATACATATATCTTTGTCTTATACACTTATAATTATACAATACAAATATTCCCCTGCCTAATTCTCTTTTGCCTTTCTCCCTTTCTTACTTTATACAAACACAAATTATACAATTGATCTTTTGTATATGTATATCGAAACAGAAATAAATTATATACAACTGCTTTCTTTTGTATATGTATAGCGAAATATACATATTTATGTTTGTTATGAAGCGCAATTATGTAAACTATAGCTATAACATACAAATATAACTTTTATGTTTGCTATATGTGAAAGTTGCTCATCCTTTTAAAATGTCGATCAAAATTATGTTTGTTAACCCTCAAAAATAAATGTAACAAGTAATAAGGAAAGGAAAAAGTATATTTTTAGCTATGTGACTAAATAATATGAAATGTTAAAAATAGTTTGAGATAACCATTTTTATTAGATAAGATAAAAAAATAATATAAAATGACATAAGTACCCTAACCAAAGTACAACAATCAAACCTCTATTTATTACAATGTAGATTAACATTATAAACAAATATCATTTGGTCCTAAAAAGACAATCTTTTTACACTCTACAGTTGCACCCCACTCCCCCCCACCCCCCCCCGCCCCAAATTTTTCTTCCTCTTCCCCAAATCATCCATCATTTTCTCCGTCTCCATTTCAGATCAAAACCCCAAAGCCCCAAAATCCCCAAAAAATGGAACATCATACAACTACAAGCAGAGCAGAAGCAGAGAGACTGTTAGGAGTTGCAGAAAAGCTCTTAAGAGAAAAAGAATTTGCCCCTTGTAAAGATTTTGCCCTTCTTGCTCAAGAAACTGAGCCTTTGCTTGAAGGACCTGACCAGATCTTAGCAATTGCTGAAGTTCTTTTAGCTTCTGTAAAACGAATCAACAATCACCATGATTGGTACTCTATTCTTCAAATCCAAGGCCGTACTGAAGATTCAGAGCTTATCAAGAAACAGTATCGTCGTCTTGCTCTTCTTCTTCATCCTGATAAAAACAAATACCCATCTTCAGATACTGCTTTTGGCCTTGTTGCTGATGCCTGGGCTGTTCTTTCAGATCCATCAAAAAAGGGTCTTTATGATAATGAACTTTCCCTTTTTACTAGAGTTAAATTGACTCCTGCTGGTGGACGAGGAAGACCTAGAGGGAGTTATAATAAGCAGAAGAAAGGAGATGATAAGTTACCCGTAAGGAGGAGTAGTCGGGCGAGTAATTCGGGTTCGGGTCAAAATCAGAACCCGAATCCTAGTCCGGTGAGTCAGAGGAGTTATCATAGTGCGCCGCCGAAGGCTACGGCGCCGACGCCGATGAGCGGTGCGATGAGAGGGCAAAGGGTTGTGAATTTGTGGACGGCGTGTCCGTATTGTTACAATTTGTATGAGTATCCTAGGGTTTATGAAGGGTGTTGTTTAAGATGTGATAAATGTAAAAGGGCTTTTACTGCTACTGAGATTTTGTCAATGCCACCAATGGTGCCAGGGAGAGAAGCTTATTATTGTATTTGGGGGTTTTTCCCAATGGGTTTTGTGAATGGGAATTTGGAGGATTTGGGAACTGAGAAAGGAGCTGCTGCTGCTGCTGCAACTACTGGTGCATTTCCAACTTGGATGCCACCGATGTTTTCGTCTGAAGGGAATGTCAATGTTGCGAATAATCAACAAAATGCTACTCCAATTCCAGCTACGGTTCAGGTTCCGAATCCAGCTCAGGCGCCAGCGCGGCCTCAGGCTCCTCCTGCTGCTGCTGCTCCGAGACCAATGTCAACAGGGGCTAAGAAAAGAGGTAGGCCTAGGAAGTATAACTAAAAAAAAGGTTTGATTTTTATGGTTTCTATAATGGATTGTCTCGAGTCTATGGAGATTAATGTTTAGTTTTGATCAAGTCGACTGGAATTGAATTGATGGAATGTTGTAGTAAGTTGAGTAGTGAGCAAAAGAAGTTGCTTTTCTTTACTCATCATATGAAGAAGTATATAACTGCAGAACTGTGCTGCTTCTCATTGTAGAAATTTCTCGTAGCTTCTTGTTTTTAGATGCCTTGTGTTTGTAGAAATTTCTCTTGTTGTTGGTAGATTTCTGGGGTTTGTAGGTACTATAGTTATTCAATTTTCAAGACTCGTAGTCGTAGACTCGTTTTGTAATTGAATGATCTTTTATGCCAAATTTCGAAATTCTCATATCTGTCTTGTTCACATTTTTCTGGAGTTTGTCTTTGAGGCATGGTGGCTGTTATTTTGTCTAGTGGTAAAGTTTTGATCAGGTACCTGAGGTAACTCGTAATGATTTTCTCTTAAGTTTTCGTAAATTTCATGTATATGTTGTTCGTCTATAATTTAGCTTCAACAGTTTGGATTGAACATTTCTGTTTAAAGACTATATTTGTGCTTTAGCATATTGGCAAGTTTATATGAGCCAAGAATCCGTTTAAACTGAATGCTCCATCTGTTAGCAAGTGAGTAGTGATCAGAAGTAGTCACTTTTCTTCATTCATGTGAAGAAGTATATATGGTGACCTTAGAACTTCACGGCTATGCTTTTGTTGTGGAAATTTCTCTTGTTGGTGGTGGCTGCTTTCGTGGGTTTGTAGGTTCGGTATGTTATAGACTTGTTTGTAGTTGAATGATTGTTGCATTCGAATTTCTAAATCCTGTCCTGTCCTACATTTTCCTGAAGTTGTTTTTCTAGTGATAGTTTGAGATCAAGGCATAGTAGTTGTTTTCGGACTTCTAAGGGTCAAGTGTTGATCAGCTACGTGAGATAACTTTTGATGGTTTTCTTTAAGTTTTCGCGAGGTTCGTGTGTATATTGTCTATAAATCATCTTGTCATTGACTCAGCCAATTTGTCATTTGTGTAAAGGCAATGCTTTCAAACCTGTTTGGATATATGATTTTCTTGAGCCGAGGGTTTATCTAATGTTGTTTCTTTACCCCACAAAGGTAGGGGACTAGGGGTAAGATTTGTGTACACTGTACACCCTACTCGCCCCAAACAGCACAGTGTGGGACTTTAACCGAAGCTACATCCTTTGTTCTTCTAGCCTTTGAACTTGATGATCTAAGATTTGGGCAGGTTCTTCTTAATAAACTATTTATACATGGTTAAAATTATTTTTTAGATATGTATAATAGATGTCGAACCCCCTTCCACTAGTTTGGGTGTTTACTTCTCAGATTTTTTAAACCCCCTTATGAAATTTTTTGGCTCCGCCACTGCTTAATAAGATGGCTCCTCATTGATTTCAACTTCTTCATGAGATTGGTCCAAGTCTAGAGAACAAGCAAATCTTTAAGGACCACTAAGGTTTTTCAAAGTGGTATAGGTTGTGTGAGGTATTATTTAAGTACTTCCTTGGATCACTTTTACGTGTCTACGCTAAACTTTGTACGCGTCTCTGTTCAGTTTTACTTACCCACTTTGGACTTTGCAGGTTCATTAAGAAACAATGATTGTTATAAGGATTTTATCATAATGTGCATATTAATTGATGTTTAGTATAGTCTTGAAGAATGTTTTGATCAAAATAATTGTTTTTTCTTGATATGTTAAAAATGATAAATAAAAGTAAAAATATATTTTTGAAATAGTGAACAAGTATAAGCGAAGGGGAATATAAAAGAAAGGTTTAAGCCAACTAAAGACCAAAATGAATCAAAACGGCGCTAGAATGGCTAAAGTTCCAAAATTTTGTGGCCTTGTATGAGTCGCACATCGCCTAAGTGACATTCCTGGATTTGAATAATTGTCAAATTACAAAACAAATTTCGGATCAGTTTGAGTGTACCTCAATTATTTCTTATGGTAGGTGCTATATTTCACTTGTTCATAATACTATCCATCAGTTTGAGTGTACCTCGATTATTTCGTATGGTAGGTGCTATATTTCACTTGTTCATAATACTATCCATTAGTTTGGTGTAATCGCATTGTTGTGTAACGATAAAAATTCCAAATGTTTATGTATCAAAATAATACAATAAATCATCAATCAATAGGTAGCAACCATCCAAACGAATTGTTAGGCCGTCTCTAGATGCCAAAAGGGGTCAATCGATAGTATTATTCCAAGAAACACAACGAATCTTTGGGATGACTTAGCTAGCGTTTGGCCTCAAGTTCTCAAATATTCTTGGCAAATAATAATATTTGGATCAAGTTTTTGGTGAAATTACATCATGTGTTTGACCCCAAGTTTTTCCAAGAATATTTGACTATTTCAAAAAATATTGTTTATACTCATAAGTTTTAAAACTATTAAAACTACCCATAAATTTGTATTATCTATTTATAGTGAATATGTTCAGTTAAAAAATAAACTTATAACATAATTGATAACAATCAACAACAACAAAATAACAATATATGCAAGAGCAATACATTAATCGCATATTCAAATTTCTCAATTTTATCACTCAAATTAGAACTCAAACTTTACTGGAGGAGGTAGTAACAAATATTAGTTGGACTTAATAAATAATAGATATTTTTTTATAAAATATAAAAGTTTGGGGTAATTTTTGAATTTTTTAAAATTCCCAAATATTAGAACTTGGCCCAAATACTAGTTTTTTTCTAGTATTTAGGAACTTGGCAAATATATTTGTCAAGTTATATAACCAAACACCACTTCCCAAATTTTTCCCAAGTATTCTTGGGACCAAACGGGTTCTTAATTTGCAAAGTGGGTCGGGTTTAATGATGGGTCAAGGTTTATTATGATCAGATTTACATTGGGAGAAAATAATATTCACGTAGTCGCCAAATAATAAAGGTGGGGAACTAGGTGAATTAACGGGTACATATGTGTCTAAGTCTAAAGTTGGATGACAAGAACAAATATAACTTTTTAATCTCGATGAATAATCGAAATAGATATCATAAATAGTATTCATGAACTTGAGAAGATTGTCAATACTCAATAGACCAGAATTGTTGAAATGATAGAAGCAAAATGTTGAGAGCAATGTGCTAAGAAGACACTACAGAAGATTGTGAGAGCCTAAGACACTCACTTTGACACCTCTTAAGACAGATATCATTCCAGTTAGGTACTTGGTGCTGATTAACACAAACAATCCGAGCACACGCATCAGCACAAGCATCGAGCTCAGAAACACCACAAACAGTAACACAAGTATAGGGTGTCGGGTCTTTAGAAAATGCACCAACCTTCTTGAGCATCCTGTTTGAAGTACACACTCGTTCACAAACAAAGATATCATCGGAGTTCTTTTCACGACCTCTGGCCCTGTTTAACCTCTCCTCCTCATCTCTCCTTTTTTTGGTCCTGAAAGCTTGCCCTGCCATTACAGCTGGCACAGCAGCTCCTAGTACAGACCACCACCATTCCACCATTATTGCTACCTGAAGAGTATTCAGCCTTCAAGGCTTCGACCTTTTCCTTGACTATCTGTGATTAGACACACACACGTAAAATAAGAATTAGAAAAACAACAAAACGTAAAACAAAATAAAGATTCATGCAACAAATATCTAACATGATCGATATCTTTTGGCTCAACCTGAAATTAGGATGTGTTCAAGAAAGATGGGGAAGTGTGCGTTATGGGTTCCTCTCATGGTTTTAGCTCAACTGAATAACACGAACATATCATTTATGCCCCATTTTTAGATAACCATCACTTATGCTCCCCCTTACCGTTGATTCATATCTTTTGCACAATTGATTGCACAACCTTTTGATGAAAAAGAAGGCAGAAGAAAAGGAAAACATACATTTACCTTCTTTTTGTTCCTGGTGGTGACATGAGTTTCTAAAGTGGAAGTTGGCTGCTGTGAAAGCTTGTCTAGACCACCATTCATCTCTTGTCTAGCAAGTGATGTGGACTATATCAAAGTTTCGGAAGGTAGGTTGTACGCACACCTTAGCCTTATCTTTGTGTGGTAGAGAGGTTCTTTCAGATAGATCCTATCTTACTTTCCTTTTTAGACCATTTCAAAAAGAATGTTACTTTCTATATTTAGTAATTCTTTACATCCAACATCCTACATTTCATATTCAAGACCACAAGATTCAAAGCTCTTTTTGGTACATTATACACACTTTTGTTTAGGACCACAAGATTCAAAAGTCTTCTTTATTTTTTTAAACTTCGTGCCGAGTCAAATTAAGACTCAAAAATTGAACGGAAGGAGAGTATTTATTAACCTCTCCCTTTTTTTTCTCACTAAGGGGTAGGGAGGAGGCCTAGAAGATTCACCATCTTCATGACACGTCTAGTTCTCGGAAAAGGGACAGGACGTCCAACACAAACAAAAAATATAAACATCTCCATGACCATATAAGTCTTCAACTTCTGATACCCTTGTGAAGTCACAGGCATTAGATAGCCTATATGATTATGTACCCACAGGTTGAAGCTGGAAATTACCACAGGAGACCAGAGCTTCTAACAAAAGCAAATAAAGCTAAGTCGTTTTTTCCCATTTGTCTAATTTGAAGTTGGAGTTACCATATACATGTGCTAGAGGCGAGGTACACACCAAGTTGGCTCAAACACCACCACTACTTATGAAAATAAAAATAGGACCTATAGCATTCCTCTGGAAGACTAAAATTTGTCTAATGAGCAATCGCTTGATCTTTGAAATAGTAAGAAACTCGAACACATTTGGCCTACCAAGAAGAATGCTCTGAAACAAATCATACTAATTCCATTCTTGACCAAATTGTACCATCCAGTTGCTTGAAGGCGCAGTGAACCATATCAGTCCATTTGTTCTTTCTTTATCTATCCGAATCCTTCTGTTAATTTGATGGCAAGCATCTTGTTCAAGAAAACACCCAGTAGGGTGTGCTGGTCATGAATTTGCTTAAGCAACATGAGTGAGAAACACACCCACTATGGGCGTGTTAGCAATTAAATTGATGATAAGCATCTTGTTCAAAGTGGTAAAATAGTGTTTTTTTTGGAAATGAGCCAGCTCTAAATAGACTAAGAAAGTTGCTGGCAGGTTTCCAGCATAGACTGATGCAGGGTTTTGGTAATGGGCACCTTTAATTTGAAGTATCTAAATACAGGGGCAGAGGTAGAGTTTCGACTCTGAACCCAATAGCCTTCGTGTAAACCGTGTATTTATCCTAAGAAATTCATTTAATATGCACAAATTATCAAATTAAAACCCAATAACTCAATTGGGCTAAAATTTTGAACCCATACACTTCCAATTATGTATCCATTTCTGTATAAATACACACAACGGAATAATTTTCAAGAACATCTACTAGTCTTAAGTTCGCAGTCCCTGCCACAAAGGGAGTAGAATGGGTGCTCTGTGTTCTATACCACTGACTTAAAAGTTTAGAGCTTTGTTCTTTACAATGAGTGAAGAAGTGCTCATCAAACACCTTCCAAGTGTTAAAACACATAGCATATCAGATGCAAAAAAGATTAAAAAATTTCAACAGCAGGACAAAATATGTGCAAATGGGTGTCATAAAACATCAAGAACATGTCAAATTGAGAGAATTTCTCCATATTATACAGGAAACAAAATCTTCATATAATCAAAGGGGATAGAGAAGCAACCCACGTACTGCAAAATAAACAATTTATCAGCTAAGGAGGGGAGAAAATACCTTGATTTTCTCTCCTTTATCAGCCGTGACAAGTGACAATCAGTGAGTTTATAGTAGCTCTATGTGTACAAAAATGGAAAAACAGGCCTGTTAGAAACAAGAAAAGGACAGCCCTTTTAATAGGTTCAAAATAGTTCTGTATGTATCATTTGAGCAGTTTTAGTCTTTTATTAAGTTTGTTAAAAAAATAATTTTTGGTCTCCTTCGAAGATTTATGAATCTCTAATTGTTAAATTTTAATCAAAATTGTGACTATTTATTTAACTTTAACCAGAAATGGTAAAATTTTCCATCAAAAATTTAAAAACTGCAACATAAAAACTACATCAATATAATATAGGTGTCTTTTGTTGATTGCTTTTTGGTGCAAACTAGTTTTTGATCTTGATGCAGATGATATTTGCACAACTTCTCATTTCGGATTTAGCTTAGTGCAAATATTTTATACAATATATTATTTACCCATCAAAGAAAAAATTACATCATATGAAGAAAACCCCAAAAACAACAGAATTGCACCTCAAAGTTGCACCAAACTCTTTCAGCATATAGAAGAAAATAACATAAACTAAAAAAATGTACCACCAATTGTGAATTTATATTAGATATTTTCTATTTTCAGAATTTCAATTAAATTTAATAATTCAAGTTGATAAATATGTATTTCAGAGAGACCGAAAATGCTTACTCTTGCTACACTCGAATGGCCAAAACTATAGAAATGATTTTTAAGGGATCATTTAAATCTATCACCAATGATAATGGATCATTTTCTCTTCAAGATACTCAGAGGCTGCGAAAATGAATAATTATTCTTGTTTTAGAATTTTTTTTATCTGTGGGCTCCCCTTTTTTTTAAAAATAAAATAAACCAAGTCGTTGGGCTACCCGACGACTTGTGATTTAATGTTTATCTTGCGAGTCGTTGGACAAGGCAACGACTTGGTCCCACTTACTTATATATATTTTTAAAAAATGTTGTGACGTTAGCAAGGTTAATGATTTGATCAAATTTCAATTAAAATAATTCTATCTATACCATAGATATCCATATTCTCTATAATAAAGTTTTATCATAATATGTTCACACCGCAAAATATAAATTTAGCCATAACTAACTAGATCATAATTAATTTATCATATTTATTACACATGATTTTTGTTTTTTTATGAATTTCAAATGTTTAGATGAGATCGTCTTATATATTCAACAAGATGTTTATTAACGACCAAGTCTTTTCTTGAATTTCCCTTTTCATTAGCAATAATTACAACGTTGTAAGTAAATCTAATTGAGATCGATGTAAACTTAGCTAGACATACAATGTCCACTATAGAACCTATGAAGATGGAACTCATTTCACTATTCTCCACTTCGTAGGATTTTTTGTGAAAGGTATAAAACGTTTTCATTTACATTTTTCCTCCTTTTTTATGAACTTTAGAAATGAAAATATGTGTGTATATAGTTTTTTGCTCTCAAAATCGTCAAGTTTAATTAAATATTTGTGTTTTTTTTATCATGCCAATGAAAAACATTCCAAAATGAATGTATCTATGAATGCTATCAACAATGTTCAAGGTAATCATATTTTATTGTATAAAATCTTTATGAGATGTGGAATTAATGTAGGCAAATTAATCAACAACATAAGGATTTTTATACAATAAAAAAATGAAGACTACATTAATTTAAAGGCTAATGTTGATTAATTTACCTTGAACAATATTGTTAGCACCCGTAGATAAACTCATTTTCGAATGATTTTTGTTGGTATGATAAAAAGTCACAATTATTTGATTAAAATTGATGATTTTGAGGTAAGAACTATTTACACACATTTCATTTCTAAAGTTCATAAAAAAAAAAGGAAGGAAGAAAATGTAAATGAAAACACCACATACTATTCATAAAAAACACTATGGAATAGAGAAAAGCGAAATGAGTTACATCTTCACAAATTTTATAATGCACACTATGTGTCTAGTTAAGATTACAACGATTTCAATTAGATTACTTATAGAGTTATAGTTTTAATATTGCTAATAAGTAGGCTAATTTAAGAAAAGGCTTAGTCACTAATAAATGTCATGTTTGAATATATAAGCAGATCTCATATAAACATTTGAAATTCATAACAAACCAAAAGTCATGTAATAGATATGATAAATTAATTATGATCTCTAGCCAATTATGGCTCAATTTAGATGTTGTGGTGTGAACATATTAAGACAATACTTGATTAATAGAGAATTTGGGTATTTAAGATATAAAAAGTATATAGAATTATTCTAATTGAAATTTGATTGAAGATTTAAAATTTGACCAAATCTTTGACCTTGCAAACGATACACAAGATTTTAAAACGTATACATAAGTAAATGAGCCCAAGTTGTTGCCTTTCCCAATGACTCGCAAGATAAAAATTAAATAGTAAGTCATCGGGTAGCGAACGACTTGGTTTAGAAAAAAATAATTTAAAAGGGTGGGGCCTGCAGACCAAACATGTTTGGTGTGGGCCGTCTGTCCCTTTGTTTGTCGTTGGCAAAACATGAGACATATGTTTTTAGGCTCTGGACTCGTTATTTTTACTATGAGTACTTTTCTATTTTCAATATTTTCATCATAGTTTTTTTTTTAACTCTTGTATTCTTTTCAAACAAATTCTGAAATTTCTATTGAATACAACCTCACTATCCCATATAAGGGTAAGGTTGGCATACACCCGAATTATACTGGTATGTTGTTGATGATGACTTCATTTTCTTAGAATAAAGGCCAAAAACATAAGCAAAACACTCAAACTTGACCTCAGTTATAATTTTAACTCAAGCTTGTTCCAGTAAGAACCTTTCAACCCTCATCAAAATGTATCACTTGGGTCACTTTTGACTAACTAGTATAGAAAATAGTCATAGAAAACATTTTCCTTCGTAATGGACACCCCCTTAATCAGTGGTTTCACACCTTTTGTATGAAAAGAAAGCAAACGGAAGGGAAAATGTACATTTGCCTTCTTTTTATTTCACCGGTGGTGACACGAGTCTCTACCGCGGAAGCCGGTAGCAGAATGGATGGCCACCGTGAAAGTCTCTCTAGCCATTATACTAGACTCAACCAACTTAGATATCACGAAGATAAGGAAATTGGGTGCAACAACGAGTAATAACCATTGGTATTGTTGAAGCAGCTAGTCTGCTATGCTACCTATTGTTCCATCATTATCATACAAAATAGCAATCATATTGGCCAGATGAATTTGAGTAATTCTTGCAAATGACTACCAATTTTCTACTCTGATGATAAAAGTAAGCTCCGCACAGAACATAATGTTCCTATTGCACCAGTCCTACTAGCTAGCTACTTGCATGCCCTTCAACACTTTGTTCTTGTAAAACACTAACTACCCTGTCCACCCTTATACGCAAGCAGGATCTGTTATAAAGAGGGTTCCACTAAAAGCAACTTGCAACTTATGGAACTAAAATCTTAAAATTTGCAACAAACCAATCCAAAAAATGACTTTTACTTTCTAACACATCACCATAAACATGAGGATGTCCTTCTCATCCTCTGAAATTGATGCAAAACTTACAAAAGATTTGTTGCTGCAATCTTCACAGCAGTCTTTCTAAGCATCTCACTTACAATGTCTTTTCCACCTCAGTCAAACAAAAAATTGCGCCAAGTTTTCCCGATGAATGAGACTTACTTCAACCTTTCCTTGCCATATATCTCTAAGCCAGCATTGAGCAAACAATAGACTAAGTTGCATTCATTCTTAATGAACTCTTTGGGCTTCTTATAAGAATGTGACTATTCCTTTTATCAGGTAATACTAAAATCGACGAATAAGATACCAAGAGAGTAACAATAACAATACTAAAATGGAACTAGACAATGCTCAACCTACTAACCTTCTACCGTAATCCGCGAACTCTTTTATTCTCCCATCTTGTTTAAACTGTGTATTTATCTAAAGAAATTCATTCTGTATGTCCAAATTATCAAATTAGAACACAATAACTCAAAAGGGCTAAATTTTGAAACCATTATTTTCAATTCTGTCTCTGTTACTAGTCTTAAGTTCACATTCCCTACCACAAAAGGAGTAATGACTCTGGTTGTATTCTGTACCACTCACTTAAAATTCTGGATTCACATCTGCTCTCAGAGACTCAACATAGTGTACTAGATTAATCGATAAATAAGAACAACTGCTAAAGCTTCAAACTTTAACAATGGCTGAACAAGGGTTCATCAAACACCTTCCAAGTGTTTAACACACATAGCATATCAGATGCAAAAAAGATTAAAAAAATTCAACAGCATGAAAAAATATGTGCAAATGGGTGTCATAAAACATCAAGAACATGTCAAATTGAGAGACTTTTTCGATATTATTCAAGAAACGAAATCTTCATATACTCAAAGGGGATACAGAAACAACCATATACTGCAAAATTAAACAATTTATTAGCTAAAAAGTGAACATACCTTGATTTTATCTCCTTTATCAGCCGTCACAAGTGATAATCAGCGAGTTTGTAGTAGCTCTGAGTGTGTAATTTTTTGTAAAACCTTTTGTTCTCTGCAACAAAAAATGGAAAAGGGTGTATTAGAAACAAGAAAACGGTAATCCCGTTGAGGAAATACATCATTACCCCATTCAACTATAACACTGTTTCTAAAAAGACACTGAAACTTTGAATTGGTCCTAATACCCCCTTATTCTTGTTCAAAGTGGATTTATTACCCCTTATGATCCTATGTGGCATATGGAGTGTAATTCACTCGCCACTAGCGAGTGAGACAAAGTAAAAGAAATATTATTTATTTATTTTAATATTTATTCAATTAAAATATTATTTCCTTTTACTTTATTGGTTTTATGTTTTTTTTTTTATTTTGTACCGTCCTTCATCTACTCTTACCCAGAAGAGTTTTAGGACTCATTTTTAGCTGAGGGAGATCTAATAAATGAGATTATTGACAGAGAAACAAATGAAAGCGGAGTGAGGTTGCGGAGGAAGATCGGAAAGGGCCGGTGAGAGAAGCATCGAAGATTTGACGACGACGGAGGGAGAATTGTCAGGGTCACGTTCAAACCCAATAAAAAAATACCCTATTTGAGTTAGAGAGAATTTCAGTCTTTGTAGATACAACAAATGTTGATTTTGAGCAAAAATTAAAGGCGAAGTACACAAAAATGATTGAAGGATCGAAGAAGAAGCGCTGGAGATTTGATAGTGTTTTTTATTTTTCAATTGTATTTTTGATTTGCTAGAGAAAATGGTTGAGATGGTGTTAAAGTGTGGTGGGTGGTGGCTATGGTGGAGAATCGCCAGCAGCGTGAAAGAAGACGTCACCAGCGGCTGAACATTGAAGAAGAAGAAGAATAGAGATTTTTTATATTTTTTAGAAAACAAAATAGAATAAGAAATAACATTAACATATATGAAAATTAAAATTAAAATTAAAATATAAAAATAAAATAATTGACACGTGGTAAGTATCAGTTGGTGCGTGTATTCACTTTCCTTCTTAAACTTGGGGTTGACCGAAAAATGGGACACTTTTACCACTTTTAAATTGTTTAAGGGGTTACTAGGACCTTTACAAAGTTTAAGTGTCTTTTTAAAAAAAGTGTTATAGTTGAATGGGGTAATGATGTATTTTCTCTAATCCCGTTTGGTGTTTAAAAAATAACAAAATAGTCCCATATGTTTTGGTTTAGATTCAAAATAGTCCTTTTAAAGTATCTTTTAAGCAATTTATAGTCTTTTTTCTAAATTTTAGTCCATGTGTCGAATATTTACCAAAAAATATTTAATCATAATCATTATAAATTTTAATACAAAATCCAAAATCACAATGTAAAGAAATTATATCATATGCAAAAATAACATAAATTGAACCTCAAAAATTGTATTAGTCTTTTCAAATATATATATTTTTAAAAAAATATAAAAATGTATTTTCAAATACAAATTTTCGTTATATATTTTTTATGTTCATATCAACATTAATCATGTGGAATTTGTGGAAAAGAAGAAATCACATCAGGCATAGAGGTCAAACTAATTTTAAAAGACTGGTATAACAAGTGGTAAAGAACAGTCAGCTAATAGTAATGGTGAAAAAAACAGGTTTCGAGGTAATTGAAAAATCGTGACATGAAATGATGAAAATACTAGAAACTTATAAATCTAGGATTTATCATCATATGGTCCAGTGGAAGTTTCCAGAAGAAGGTCAATTAAAGTGCAAATAAAGAAAATCCAGGTGAAAGAGCCTATAATTTATGTTGTAGAGACAATAATGGAGACCTAGCTCATGCGTAAGCTAGGGGATTTGGTATTGATACAAACATAGAAGCAGATGCTAGAGTAATACAAGCAGCCATAAAAGTTAGTGCAAGAAAAGGATGACAAAACCTAGTGATAGAAATTGATTCATTGACTCTAAAAAAACATCATTTAAAGAAGTTGGAGAATTTCATGGAAAATAGCAGAGTTAATGAAAGACATGATGAGCGAGGTACAATAACAAAATGTTAAAACTAAGCACAGATTCATGAGGGCAATCAAATAGCAAATTATTTAGCAAATTTAGTTATTAATCATATAGACATGCGTGAATTTAAACATTTTATGAAGTTACCAAAAGCAGAAAACGCATCATTAATACTAAGAGAACACAGATTTCAAGCATCGAAATAAAACAAAGAGATTAACCATATGAGAATTCAAAGTTAGGATATAAATAAGAAGGACGGGAAACAACAAACATATTTACATAAGATCGCATCCTCAAAAAGGGATTGTTACAACTGTTTTAAGAAAAAGTTTTTGCTAATCTATGTTAGCACGCAAAAACTTTCATTGAAAAGTCAGGTTAGTGACATCTTTAACATTCAAGCACGGAGATCAACACGGAATTCAAGCAAAATTGGCAAGAAACACAAAATCAACTGAGACACTACAAAAATGAGTTAGATCTAAATGGAGGAAGAAGTGTAAGCAAAAAAGAAAAAGACAAACATGTGTGGTTGTACTCCGAACTCCTAACGGCTACCTTTATGAACTTCACGCATTAATGAACAACATATTACCGCCTAATAAAAAGCAGAGGAAGGTCAAATGACAACGAATCGACATATAAATAGGAAAAAAAAAAGGAATAACGATTACCTCTCAATAGTGAATGCTCATGTGTGAGATGTAAAAGTTGGAGAAAGATAAGAACAAGGTGGAAATAGTTCCACAAGAGGCGACAATGAAATGTAAGGTTTCGGCGACTGCCGAAAAGAAGCATCTTGAAGACAAGAGTGAAAGGGAAATGAGAAAGAGGCGGACATTATTAGGTTACTTTCATTATTATATATAGAGGGTTCGGTGTGGGCTGGACTCTTTTTCTCAGATTTTCTTATTTGTTTTTGTTGAGATTTTGGGCCTATTGGTTAGACTAATAAATATCTTTAAATAAAACAGCCAACGTCTCATCCAAATTATTGTTTAAAATAAAAATAAATAATATTTAATCAAAACCATTATAAATTTCCATACGAAATCCAAAAAATATCACAATGTAATCATATGCAAAAATAGTATAAGTTGAACATCAAAAAAGTTGTATTAGTCTTTTTAAATATACATCATGCAGATCATAGTTTAAGTTATCGCCGTTGATTTGGAGTCGTGCAGAGCAGCTTGGAGTTTCAAAGACTAAGGTGAGCTCCTGACGTTCGAAGTTATTGGTTTCTGTTTATTTTTTGCTAGGCTTAGTCTGTAACACCCCGTATCCGAAAATAGACCAGATTGCAGATTTCTGGTGTTGCAGATGGTGGGCACCATCCACGGACCGTAGGAGGACCCATGGTCCATCCTATAGATCTGTGATTCGTGTCAGCAACCTCCCCCATAACTCAGCCAGAAATTCGGCCAAGTGTTGACCCACGGCCGGACCTACGGTCCGTAAGTCAGGTCATGGACCGTGGTTCATGTCTGTGGATCGATGCCCCTAAAGCCCAACTTCAGTCTTGATTGATGGTTGACTAGCATGGACTGTCATTCGATGCACGGTTCGTAGGTCTGACTGGAGGTAAGAGTCAGCAGCCAGTTCGATGAAAATTGTCGAGTGAGTCAACTTCAGATGGTCATAACTTTTAGTACAAAAGGAATTATGTGTACCATGACCTATGATATGATAGATAATTGAATCCTCTTTCCAACGCCACCGAGTTTGCTAAAATCTGACCTCCGAGTGAAAAGTTATGCTTTTTTTAGTGAAGCCCTGTCGGGCAGACTCGACCGACGACTCCAATTGACGGACCGTAGATTGAATGACGGCCTGTCAATCTCGTCCGTCAGTCACTCCGACAGTAATTAAGTCAGGGATTCCTATTTTGTTTAACCCCTCAGATACCTCGTTTAGACCCTAAATCATGAGATTTTAGTCAGTTTAAGCCTAGAAACATAACTAGAACTTACCTAAGTCAAACCATTAATCAATCTTAGAAAAATTAGAACGCTAAAAGGAGAAGAGAAGTCAAGAACCCCAGTTTAATAACACAGCAAGGTTCCATCAGTTCCATTCCCGAAATCGAAAGATTTTTCCGTGGAATTCGTCACCAGGTATGTGGGATTTCACTAGTGGGTTCCTTTTACCCATTAGGTCACTAGAATTCAGTCAGTTTCTTGATTCTCTTATTATGAATAGACCTAGGGTTTCTAGAATTACAGCAGATCATCATGAATTAGTTATTAACATGTTCCAAATCAGATTACCATGTTATTACATCATTTCTCGCATGAATTCCTGAACACTAGCTATGTATTTCTTTAATTCTTGAATTACACATGCTAGGTCAGATATCTCAGTTATTCAGTTATACATGCCTCAGTTATTAATGCATCATTATCAGATTAATTGTTGCATTCTCAGTTTACATGTTCAGTTTCGAGCTATCCAGTATTTTACAAAAATTCAGTCATAACTAGTTAACCACTTAATTCATTGGGAGTAGCATAATATCGAGTTGGACTAGGGTTCAACATACCCATATAGTCCCAGAATTACGAGCCACGTAGGTGTAAGTCCCCTTTGTGGGCAACATTAGTTTAGTGATCACGCCAGCATGCCTCTATACCTCTAGCAGGGTATATTGGGTCCTCTCGATGGGGCGTATACATCAGACTCCACATTTAACTCATGTGGTTTTATGTTTGTTATTAGTAGCTCCCACAGTTCAGTCAGACTCTATTGCATTGACCATATTTCAGTACAGTCAGTATTCAGTCTCAACATGTTATAAATTTGGTCATTGCATTAGTTAACTCAGTATTCAGTAGCTATATCATGTTCAAATTATATTCATTGCTTTATTGCTTTGTTCAGTTATATGTTATTTCAGCTTTACTCTATCATTCATGCTCAGTACATTTCAAGTATTGACGCATACGTGCGCTACATTTTCTCGTGATGTAGGTTCAGGTTCTCAACATCCAGATCACGCTTAGATCGATTCTTGATCTTCAGTTCAGCAACATCAGTGGTGAGTCCTCATTCTTCGAGGACTAGTGACATGCTTATCTTTATTGCTTTTAGTCTTTAGTTTCAGTTTTTCTAGACCTAGTTGAGGCATGTCCCAACACTTCTAGTCAGTTTAGAGGCTTATTTCTGACATAGATAGATTTAGCTTAGTATTGAGTTAATATCTTCATTGTATTAAACTCATCAGTTTTCATTTATCTCAGTTATAGTATATGGTATTCCCTATCTTTCCATCTTATATATGATTTAGCTTCCGCATCAGTTTATTATCTTTAGTATGCTCATGATCATGCCAGTAGGGTTAGCTTGGGATCACTTGTGGTCCTAGGTCCCGTGTCCGCATCTTGGGGGTAGCTCGGGGCGTGACAGACTTAGTATCAGAGCATTAGGTTTAAGAGTCATAGGATGTCTGAAAAGCCGCACTAAGCAGAGTCCTTTTCATGGGTGTGAAGTGCACCACCTCTAATGAGAGGGAGGCTATGAATTATTTTAGGAAAACTTCACTTTCTTGATATTTTTATCGTGCATTGGTATGATCTCCTTTCTAATCCATTGTTATGCGCTTAAGATCATGCCTCCTCGTAAAGATTATGCAAGGAATGCTAGTGCACGCAATACTAACACAGTTCCTTTAGTCCCAGATCAGAAAGTTTCGAATGCAGAGTTTTGGAACACCAATTCAGCTTTTGGTTCAGATATGACCAACAAGAACAATCAGCAGGTTCCAGTTCCTACTAATAGAAATGGTGGATCAATGGCAGCTAGAGTTCGAGATTTTTTTTAAGGATTAATCCGCTTGAGTTTTAGGGTCATAAGTTGGTGAAGACCCACATAACTTCATTGATGAGGTTAAGAAAATCTTTGGAGTGATTTAAGTGACTGGTAATGGTAGGGTTGAGTTGGCATCCTACCAGCTTAAGGATGTGGCTCACATATGGTTCACTAAGTGGAAAGACAACATGGACTACTTTGTCTTTTATAACTCCTTACATAACAATCCAATTTAATGTTAGTCCAGAAACTCTCCCAGAACCTTTCTCAGTCTCTACTCCAGTCGGTGACCCAGTTATAGCTAGACGGGTATACAGAAATTGCCCTGTCACAATCTCTCAGAAAGTCACCTTAGCATATATTGTAGAGTTAGAAATAATAGACTTCGATGTCATTCTAGGCATGGATTGGTTACATTCCTGTTATGCCTCAGTCGATTGTGAACTAGGATTGTTCGTTTTCAGTTTCCAGACGAACAAATCCTAGAATGGAAGGGTAGTAGCTTAGCGCTTATGGGTCGATTCATTTCTTACCTTAAGGCCAGAAAGATGATCTCTAAGGGTTATCTCTATCATCTAGTTCGGGTTAAGGATTCTAGTTCCGAAACCGCAACTCTTGAGTCAGTTCCAGTGGTTAATGAGTTTCCAGAAGTGTTTCCAGATGATCTTCCCAGAGTTTCTCCTGAAAGGGAAATCGACTTTGGAATTGATCTCCTTTCCGATACCCAGCCTATCTCTATCCCTCCTTACAAAATGGCTCCAGTTGAGCTTAAGGAATTGAAAAAGCAATTGAAAGACCTTCTAGATAAAGGCTTCATTAGACCTAGTATTTCACCTTGGGGTGCACCAGTGTTGTTCGTAAAGAAAAAAGATGGTTCTCTCAGAATATGCATTGACTATAGGTAGTTGAACAAAGTCACAATCAAGAATAAGTATCCCATCCCCAGGATTGATGACTTGTTCGACCAACTTCAAGGTGCCAGTCATTTCTCAAAGATAGACCTCAGATTGGGTTCTCATCAGCTTAGAGTTAGAGATAGTGACATTCTGAAGACTGCCTTCGAAACTCGGTATGGTCATTACGAATTTGTAGTTATGTTATTTGGACTAATTAATGCTCCTGCAGCTTTCATGGATTTGATGAATAGAGTGTTCAAGCAATACTTGGACTTGTTCGTTATTGTCTTTATTGATGATATCCTCATTTACTCTAGGAATGAGGAAGAACATGCGAGTTATTTGAGAGTTGTTCTGCAAACTCTCAAAGATCGCTAGTTATTTGTAAAATTTAACAAGTGCGAGTTTTGGTTACAATCAGTTGCTTTCCTTGGGCATATTGTGTCTACTGAAGGAATTCGAGTAGATTCCCAGAAGATAGAAGCAGTGAAACTGTAACGACCCTCAAAATGAAATAGGATAATTAGAGCTTCACATGCGTGTTAGTAGTTGATAAACTTGTATAAAGGGTTGGTAAATTTCCCCCTTGGCTAATTAAATGTTTGGGCATTTGTTTTAAGTTGTTTTTATTATTTTAGGTATATTAGATCATTTAATTGAGGGCTATAACTATATTCTTCAAATTAGAATTTCCAAAGTCTTTCTTTCTCTATATTTCTCTCTAACTCAAGGAAGAAGAGAAGTTGGAGCTAGGGTTAAAGATTTTGAGTGCTTCTTCTTCAATTTTCGTGGGTTTTCAATTTAGAGGTATGGGGATCTTTTATCCTTGATTAGTCTTTCTTTCAAGGAGCCCAATCAAAAGGTTTTCAAGGTTTTTCAAATACACACAAAAACCTATTTCGATTCTAGCATGGGTTCTTGCATAAAAAGGTTTTAAATGATGATTTATATGGTTATTAATAATTATTAATGATTTTTAGAAAGAAATCCCCATGAACCCATGTCTTCTCAAATTCTCTAAATTTGGCCTAAAGTAGGTGTATTGATTTTGTGTAATTGATGGATGATTATTGTGTAGATTGTTGTGAACTGTTCATATATGTATTTATCTATGTTGAATTGTTAAGAATTGTTATTGAATTGAAGGATGTGGGATGTTAGCCTTGAATGGGCAAAATTGTGAATT